>JAIUZE010020124.1:0-32791 GCA_022085475.1 Heliosperma pusillum
CATTACTCGGTTTATATGACGGTCCATTACTAGTAATAATTAGAATACATATTACATTATGTACATATTAAATGATATGATAACTACCTAATATAGGTTGAGAGAAATAAGGAAACAAGATTTTTTTCCTTCTTTCCTCTTAATCTCACAGCTCAAAGGTAGTAATAAAGGGAGAAAAATCTGTTTTTCTATTAACCCTAATTGACTCCTAATCTCACGGCACAAGGGTGAAAAAGAGAAGAAAAATTCTGATTTTAACTCTCTCATTCATCTCCATATTCATCATCATTATACACACAAAATTAGAAGTAATTTTTGGGTATTCGTACTAGCACGACGAAGGCATTTCTTGAACCATCTTGGGTGCAACGATTAGGAGAAAACTTACTTTGGTATTTGTTCTTAGGCCTTTTGCTAGGACCGAAGGTTATTTCTTAATCTCTTGTTTTATATTATGCAATTTCATTTATGACTAGAAATTCATATAGTTATAATTTCATTATAATCCGATTTATTTAAAGGGAAGTATACCGATATTTCCCACAATATTTAGGTTTACAACTTATGTAAATCCTAATTGGACCTATGGCTAATCACATGTGCCGACGGCTCATAGGCCTTGACCACGTGAAACCCTAGTCCATTATTGGGCTTTAGTAAATTAAATTAGGGTTTAGTCTTGAACATATATGAAAACCCTAGATAGCATGACAGCTCATAAGTTGTTTTACTAATCAATAGAGAAATCATAATAATATTCAAACTAAATAAATTTAAACCTTAATCCGCTATAAATACTTTTTGTTAAAAAGATTATTTAAAATCATGTTCAAAAACCGTTTTAAATAATTAAAACAGCCGCCCTATATTCGCAGCTCCAAAGCAATAGTAAGATCACCAATAACTTTGAGCTTGATAATTAACGTTATAGTTCAAACAACTATAACTCTACTTCCCATAATTACTATTGAAATTATCGTTTATTGGACGACGACCTATACTACAAAATATTCTGGGAGATCTTCAGTATATTGATCATCACTTCATTTAAATCACGAGCTCTTCATCTTGAGCTCCACAAGCTTCTTTAAGACTTCGCCTTTGATCTTGAGCTTGACAATCACCAAAGTTATAGTAGAAACACCTATAACTTTACTTCAGCAGTTCCAAAGCTATAGTACAATTACCTACAACTTTGCTTCAGCTTTGCTTCACAAATCATCAAGGTTATAGCTAAACTAGCTATAACTTCAGGAACCAAACCATGCTTAATCTAATCAAGACTAAACAAACGATTACCAGCTAGCACAAGCATTATTATACAAGCATACATGTCATTATCAAAACATAATCACATAACTATATGGTTCAACAGACACAATAAGTAAATATATAACATAATTACTTCACAAATTTCGAATCTACCAAAAACCTCCAAATTTACACAAACCCTAACATCAAATTTGTAATAAATACCTATTAACTAAACTAATTAAACAGTAAATACAACAATAAAGGTAAAAAAACAAACAATATAAAATATAAAACAACTTAATCTTAAGATAAACAAGAAATTTAGTATCTAACCCTAGATTTAGGGGAAAAATGGGTCGTCGGTGGTGTGGAGTGGCCGGTGGTGGTGTGGAGTCGTCGTTGGTGTGGGTCGCGTTTTTAAAGATGTTAAAAAATATATAATATTGATGTAGATAATGATGGAAGAGCCTGGTGTTTTGGAATATTAAAAAAAAAGAAGACCGACCGACGCCACTTCGGTGGGTAAAATTGTGAAGTCGGTCGGTAAAATTAGTACAATACCGACCCAAATTTTATATATCGACTGTTTTTATTTCGGTCGGTAGTTTAACGACTAATGTTAATAATTACCGACCGATAGCGGTCGGTATAACTTTTAACGGCTGATTTACAAGCGGCCGGTATATTTCGAATGGTAGAGCTCCGGTTTCTTGTAGTGTGTGGGTATTTCTTTGGTGTCATGGAAGACAAAGAAGCAGAAGACCGTAAGTAACAGCTCTGCTGAATCTGGATATAGAAGTATGTGATATACAAGCTTAGAGATGGTGTGATTAAAAAAACATTTTACAGGACATCACAGTGCATATTCCTAAGCTAATTCCTTTGTTTTGTGATATAAAAGATGCTAAAAACCTCACAAAGGATCCAATATTTCATGAATGAACAAATATTTAGGTATAGACTGTCATTATGTAAGGGAAAACAACATCCAAGAAGGTTTTTACTCACCAAACGTGTAAGATGACGCATTCAGATTGTTGATATCATGACCAAAGCTTTGAGTGTAGATCTACCTCAGTTTTGGCTCTCAAGCTTGACATGCTTGAAGTGAGGATGTTGGACATTGTAGTATTATGGATAAAAAGGGTAGTTATGTGATACCTAAAAGTTTGTTATAACTAACTTTAGTTAGTTATGAGGTAGTTAGGTTGTTATATAAAGCATAGTAGGTCGGTTTATATGCTTATATACAGCTCCTCATATGATGTAAATTACTTTTGCTGAAATAGAATTACTCATTATCGATCATTCAATCATACTCTCTCTATCAATATCCTCATTTATATTCAACTTCATGTTTATACAGTAAAATGTGTGTAGGAATTTTACTATACCGTGTGAGTTGCGGTCAAAGGAAGTTGGAGGAAGGTGTTTGGAGAAGGAGTGGGTTAAGGACTTAACGAATAAATATGAAATTTAGGAGTAAACGATCGAATTTCCAAATTGTAAAGCTACAACATAGAAAAATGAAAATTTCAGGAGTACATGATGAAATTTCTCAACAAAAAAAAGAAAGACTTGAGAAAACCAATACCCGTAACAGCCCCAATAGAATTATACCACCGGAGTCCGGATGTACAATAGCTACCTCCTACAACCATCCTAAATCTTATTGTGTCGGTTTTTAAGCCTTTTAAAGCTTAAAAGTTACATTTTAATTTTTTTTTTACGTTAATACTCAAATTCAACGGAGTTTATATTTACTATTTTTGAGTTACATCATAATTTTGTGAATTTGATGTTTAAGTGAACGAACTCAAAAACTCACCGTAAATTTCATAATTTTCAAAATTAAATAAGAACACTGTTATATAAAACTTAAAAACTACACCACGAGTTTTAACAAGTAACAACTAGTGATAGAATCTATAAATTGTAAAAATACGATGATAAATAAAATTTGGACTAGATGGAATGCTCAAACATGATAGAAACCCTGCAAATGTGGCGAGCTTAGAAAACAATATTGAAAATCAACATCAAAAGCTAGTGAAGAGCGTCGCCGCTAGACCCGCGACAATCAAGTATAGCGATACGCGCATGGATGAAGAAGAACCCGTCTTTGAGTGGTCATTGGACGGCGAAGATTCTGGAGCTTGTTCGCTAGGGCCTGTACCTGATGACGGTGCTTTGGCGGTTGAAGGCGTGACTGCTGGAGCAACGGTGCCAGCTTCACATAATAGAAGATTCAGATAAGTGATTAATAATAATTATTTAGAGTAACAACTTCATTCAACCAGTGTAAACCAGGAAAAATAATAAGGACAAAAACCTCACCAATTTCTTTGTACTATATTTTGCCCAGAAAAATAGAGAGCCGGTTTCAAATCTTGGAAAAATCTTTACACTTGTGGTGTCGGACTTGTACATTACATATTTTATCTTTTTTAATTTATTTCTTTGATACCGAAGATGTCTTAGTCTAGTGGTTAAGACTCAGCTATTGTGGACAATAGGTCCCAGGTTCGAATCCCCCCTCCCCTCTATTGTAATGCGACAAAATACGCTCTTTGTTAGATCCAAAAGTAATGAAAAGTAGTCACATGTTGCCAAAAAAACATGTTAACCGCGGTGGTGCACAAGAATTATTGATCAATAATACCCGTATCAGGCGGTTTTACATAAGTATGAGTGTAAACCTCCTAAATAAATGGCTTAAATATCCCTTACGTAATTTCCCATACTAACTTTGATGTATTGGGTATACACGTACAACCAATTTTACATGAGACTTTCTAATTTACTATTACCGTGGTACCATTCTTTGTTCAAGGCTTTTTTTTGGGTAAATTTCTTATTTAAGGGCTTTTGATTTAGTAAAGTTTTATGTTCCTTCAAGTTAATGTTATACAGTAGGTCTTGCTTAAGACGGGTCGGATCTTGCAACGGGTATTTTGTGAGAGGAAATGGGTAGAGGGGACAAGGTGGGCACCCCCCATGTGCTCTCCACTCACCCTTGATGGGTATTTTGTGAGAGAATATGGTATCCGTCTTAAGCTTAAGACGGATACCTCCGTTTTAAATAAGAATTTGTGAATGTTATAGGGAGTATTATTTTTATGGGCCCTCATACTGCCAAAGAAATTATTGTTAGTACCACGAAGTCCAAGAGTGCATTAACAATTACCACTTGCAATTACATTGAAAGAAGTACGTGGCATTAACAATTTGTTCTCTGTCATTATAAGTTCCCATTTTTATTTAGCCTAACCTTTTCTTGGAATGATATTACGCACGAGGATTAAAATATATTAATGTAATTGTCAAACTAGTCGTAGTGAATTATATTCTATTCTCAATGATTTTCTATTAATTGGATTTTACTATAGCATGATGTCTTAATGTAGGTTGAGTTTTTGCCCCTCGTAACTAAATCCTAGAAAATATGATAGGTAATAACATTAGTAATAACACTGAAAATTACGAGACGAGATCATACCGGGGGAACTTGCTGGAGGCACTGCAATTCCAATCAAAACAGAAAACAAATAAGTAATAAGCATTCTTATATAGTTAGGAATATATAAATATAAATGGAGTACTTGTTTTATAAAATCATATAATATATACATTATTGTTCCAATGCAAAGGATTTCAATTTAGGTGTTGATTGGCTGCTCAAGGAATCGAAGCCATACAGAACAATCTAATTTAGGGTTATTTAATGAGAATATCCTGAATTATTATGGTCCGTCTCAAAATACTCCATATTTTTATTTAACTAACAATACTACCAACTAGTGCACCCTCTTCCTTGTAACAGATTGCCTTCCTCTTTACCTGATACTGCCACTCTCTTTTAAATATCTTCCATAAATGGCAATGCAAGTAAATAGCAGTGAGGGATTAACAGGTGATTTAAGTTTATAGATTATACATGCTGCTTAACACAATGATGTGAGTGAAAGTAACCAAAAGAAATGAGTGACACAATCAACAAATTTCATCCCAATTTTGGTAATTAACTGATTAAAGGGACTAAGCCACTTATAAATAAAGGAATATAAGAGGAACAAACCATTTGATCTCCTTTAAGACAGGTATATCCATCTTAAAAGTAAAACGGGTTAAGTACTACACAACTTGCCTAGATTAGACCATTATTTTGCTAATACTCTCTCCTATTCATTCTAACATTCTCCATTCAATATTGGCACAAAAGTTAAGGTTTTCAATTAAATAAGAAAAGTATTGTAGTGGGGTAATGTAATTCGAGAGAGGGAATGTTATGTGGGATATTTTTATGGGGTGAGATGATTAAAATAAGTGTTATTGTGGTTTGAGTTGATTAAAATAAGATAAAGTATTGTGTGCTATTGTTATGGGTGAGTTGATTAAAATAAGTACGAAGTATAAAAGTTTACTAAATAAGGAAATAGGAAAGGTTTTGTCAAAAAATGAAAAAGGAAAGAGGAAAGGTTATTTTGAATAGAAGGGAGTATCTAGGAACTTTTTTTTGTCTTATCTTAACTATTTGACCCGTCCTAAGATTAAGACGGGTCGACCCGTCTTAAACGAAAATATGTGGGAATAAATAAGGAAAGAGCGTGACTTATAAAAAAAACTACGTCTTCAAGGAAGTAATCCTACTATGTCTTCTAAATTCTGGCATAGGATGAAGTTGCTGTGAATATCAAATACGGATTACAAAAAGAGCCCCTAGTAGAATTTATAGAATCCATAATGAAAAATATAAGATATAAAATGAAATCCCAAAAAATATTAAAAATCAATTCTATTGGAGTATAAATATCTTATGTAATATTGGCCAGATCATTTTTTTCAATTTTTGAAAAGTATATTTTAAGATCTTGCAAGATTACGAAAAATATCTTATATAATATTTTTGATACCACAATTATTATTTAAGCAAGAAAAATTTTAGATCATCATCAATACAAAAAAAACATAATGCAAAGCATTTTGAAACTTACATATTTGGATTCGTAGCGAAAAATGCATTTATTGGAGTATAAGTTTTATACTTTTTTACTACTATATTGTTGATAATATGATATGACTAGAGTATAAGTATGTGAAAATTAAAAAAAAAATTAATTTTTTTTATTCTAATAGTCCCTCCACACACATATTTTCACCCAATTTGCTTTTTGGAGGTCAAAGTTGCCGTAAATAAGTTGGACAATAAAAAATATTAGATTATAAAAAAACAGTTACACTTATTTTGCCGACACCTTTCACGAAAAAAATTTCAAGAATAAAAAAAAGTAACATATAGACGTCGAAAAATACGGTCAAAGTGTCGTCTAGGAGACCGCAATAAAGCAAATGGGGTGAAAATAGGTGTGTGGAGGGTGTAGAGGGAGTACTATTATAATAATTTAGTAACAGTCAATAGATAGTTATTTTAAAAAAAACATTTGTATATTACTTAGTATTTTATTTGTCCCATATTGAAAAATAATATAGGTGTGGTGAATATACTACATATAAATAGTAGAATTGTCCCACATCAAAAAATTATCATAAAGTTGGATGATCCTGTGATTATAAATAGGAGTCATCCTTTGAACTTATGTATCCACCCAAAATATTTTGAGTCTCTTAAGCATTGTCTTATAAAGTTCTTAAAAGTTTGTATTATTATCTCCGAGAAATATAATAACAACGGTCCTACATTGAAAAATATTGTACGTACGTGTGGTGAATATATTATGTATAAATAGAATAATTGTCCCACGTCGAAAAATTATCATAAGGTAGGGTGATCTTATGATTATAAATAGGAGTCATCCTTAGACTTAAGTATTCACCCACAAAATTTGAGTCTCTTAAGTATTGTCTTAGAGAACTGTTACAAGTTTGTATTATTATTTCCGAGAAATATACATAAATATAGATCATCATAAATAACAATTTAGCAAAATATCATAAATAATAATTTTGATGGTGTATTACTTAGTATTTTTTTTGTCCCACGTTGAAAAATAATGTAGGCGTGGTGAACATACTACGTATAAAAAGAAGAATTGTCCCACATCGAAAAATTACATAGGTAGGGTGATCTATGATTATAAATATGAGTCATCCTTAAAATTAAGTATCCGCCCAAATAATTTGAGTCTCTTAAGTATTGTCTTAGAGAGCTCTTACAAGTTTGTATTAAAAATTAATTTAGAAAAGTATCATAAATAATAATTTTGATGATCCACTACTTGGTATGTTTTTTATCCCACATTGAAAAATAATGTAGGTGTGATGAAAATATTATGTATAAAAAGAAGCATTCTCCCACATTGAAAAATTAGCATAAGTTAGGGTGATCCTATGATTATAAATCGAAGTCATTATTGAAACTTATGTATCCACCCAAAATCTTTTGAGTCTTTTAAATATTGTCTTAGAGACCTCTTAAAAGTTTGTTTAATTATCTCTCCAATATTGACGTTTGTATTACCATATCCACATTAGTAAAACTTACCTCATCAAAAATTAATTTAGGAAAGTATCTTAAAAAAAAAGTTAAAAATATTTTAATTATTTCAATATACATTTCTTTTGCAAGAAAAGGTACATCCTATTTATTCATCCACAAGGGCAAGCAAATAGGAATAGTTTCTTACAAGAGAGTCCGAGTAATTAACCATAAAAACTTTTACATTTCCATATTATATTCAAGTGATGTTTATAATTTTTATATAAAAACTTTTACAATTCATTTCACAAAAAATATATTGTAAGAATGAGTCATCCTTCAAACGTAGATATCAACCCAAAATATTTTGAATCTCTTAAGTATTGTATTACAGAGTTCATAAAAGTTTATATTATTATCTCCACCTTAATGTAATTTACATCAGCAAATTAATTTAGAAAAGTATCACAAATAATAATTTAATTAAAAAAGTATCATAAATAATTATTTTAATATTGTACTACTTAATATCTTATTTGTGTCACATTGAAAAATAATGTACGTGTGGTGAATATACTATGAATAAATAGAAGAATTGTCTCACATCGAAAAAATATCATAATCTGGGTGATCATGTAATTATAAGTAGGAGTCGTCCTTGAAACTTGGATATCAACCCAAAATCGTTTAACTCTCTCAAATATTGTTTAGAGAGGTCTTAAAAGTTTGTATTAATTATGAAAATAATATAATTAGATTCGTGGTAAAAAATTATATCATTACAGTATAGAATCTCATATTACTTGCAAATACTTGACGTACTTCTTAGTATATGTTATTTATCCCGCATTGAAAAATAATGTAGATTTGGTGAATATACCACCTACAAATAGTAGAATTGTTCCAAAACAGACAATTAGCATAAGGTGGGGTCATCCTATCTTTAGATACTCTTAAGCATTGTCTTAGAGAGCTTAATTCTTATGTGTCTTGGATCAATTTTTTTTGTGTGAATGAATCAATCAAAATATATGTAAACCTAATAAATTATTTGAACGCGAGTGTCATGTTAATATTTTTCGGATCATAATATAGGTCAAATATAACTTGAGTCCTGACAAGCTTGGTAAAATATGGTTAAAATAGAAGTTTATTCAATATTTCATTATTATTTTCTTAAAAATTATATTTTATTATAAAATTATAAGTTTGTTATAGAAAAATTATGAAAATGACATTAATGTAAACCCGTGCATCGCACATGCATAAAATCTAGTTGAAGTATAAATTGAAATTCAATAAAAATAAAGTAAATAATGGAAGCATAAGATGAAAAGAAACACGGAAAAAATAAAGTAATTAATACATTCCTACAATTTACAATTATAAAGAAAAAGTCAACTGTTTCCTAAAATGTAGCTAACTAAACGAGGTTACCAAGTTAACTCTAACATATAAAATTACTAATCTACCAATAAACTAACTAGAGAATGTTAAATCAAATTTGATACGTGGTAATTGGTTGTGTATGAGAAATCTCATACACAATGTGTAAGTGTAGCCTTTTTTTATTCTTTTGCTATGGCAGCTACCTCATAAAAGAAACTGAAGTCGATGCACGGACAAGTATAATTAGGTGGGAAATGTTGATGAAGTGTGTAGATGTGATGAATATACTATGTATAAATAGTAAAATTGTCCCATATCATAAAATTAACATAAGGTGGGTGATCCTATGATTAAATATAGGAATCATTCTTGGACCTTATATAACAAACTAAAATCTTTTAAGTGTCTTAATTATTGTCTTAGAGATCTCTTAAAAGTTTGTCTATGATTATCTTCACAATTATAAAATTTACATCATGAAAAATTAATTTTAAAAGGTATTATTAAAAGAAATTAAGTATTGTAAAAAGAATTATGAAGATATTATAATTAGATTCGCCGTGAAAAAAAAAACCCTGCAAAGTATAGAAACTCATATTATTTGCACATACTTGGTGTAATTTTTAGTATATTATTTGTCCTACATTGAAGAATAATGTAGGTGTGTTGAATATATTACCAATAAATAGTAGAATTGTCTTACACCAAAAAAATTATCATAAGATGGGTGATCTTATGATTACAAATAGGAATCATATTTGAAACTAAAGTTTCAACCCAAAATCTTTTGAGTCTCTTACATATTGTCTTACAAAGCTCTTAAAATTTGTATTATAATTTTCACTATAGTGAAATTTACATCATAAAAAAATTAATTTAGAAAAGTATCCTAAATAATAATTTTGATGGTAAACTATTTAATGTGTTATTTGTCCCACATTGAAAAAAAACAATGTAGGTATGATGACTCGTGAATATATACTACGTATAAATATATAAATTTTTCCCACATTAAAAAATTATCATAAGGTGGGGTGCTCATAAATATGATCATCGCACGGGCTTTTAAACTATTTTTTTATATGGTTATGTTAATAAATGACTTTAAAAATTTAATAAATGACATTTAAAATATTTTTTTTATTATTCTAATATTAATATAACAGTTTAGTAACAGTTAAGAAATAAATATTATATGAAAAAATATGTTGTACTACTTAGTTTGTTATTAGTCCCACATTGAAGAATAATGTATGTGAAGTGAATATATTACCTATATCTTTTAAATTATCCCACATTGAAAACTTATTATAGCATAGGTTGATCCTATGATTATAAATATGAGTCATCCTTGAATTTAAATATAAACCCACAATTTTTTAAGTCTTTTAATTATTGTTTTGGAGCGCTCTTAACAAAATGGAATTATAGTAGTCACAATAGTTAAATTTACATTATTAAAAATAAATTAAGAAAATTATCATAAATAATAATTTTGATGATAAACTACTTAATGTGTTATTAGTCCCATATTGAAAAATAATGTATTTGTGGAAAATATATATATACTAAGTATGTTTATAAATAGGAGTCATTTTAGTCTCTTAAGTATTGGCTTAATGAACCTTTAAAATTTTGTATTATTAACTCCACAATAGTGAAGTTTACATCATCAAACTTAATTTAGAATATTTAGGAAAGTATTATATAAGTAATAATTTTGATGGTGTACTACCTAATAAGTTATTTGCCCCACATTGAAATACAATAAAAGTGTAGTAAATATATTACGTATAACTAGTATATTGTCCCACATCAGAAAATTATCATAAGCTAGGGTGATCCTATAATTATAAATACGAGTCATCCTTGGAATTTAGATATCAACAAAAAATCTTTTGAGTCTCTTAAATTTTGTCTTAGAGAGCTTTTAAAAATTTGTATCCACATCAGTGAAACTTACATCATTAAAAACTAATTTAGGAAAATATCATTAAAAAATAAAGTAAAAAATCTTTTATTTATCTCAATTTACATTTCCTATATTATACTCAAGTGGTATTTATAATTTTTATATAAAATTTTTTACATTCATTTCACAAAAAATATTGTGAAAATGAGTCATCTTTCAACTTAGATATTCACCCAAAATCTTTTGAATCGATCTCTCAAGTATTATCTTACAGAGATCTTAAAAGTTTGTATTATTATCTCCACCTTAATGAAATTTAGGTCATCAAAATTAATTTAGGAAAGTATCATATATAATAATTTTAATGGTAACTGTCAAATATGTTATTTGTCTCACATTGAAAAGTAATTTAAGTGTGGTGAATATACTATGTATATAAATAGAAAATTTGTCCCACATCGGAGAAATATCATAAGCTGGGATGATCACGCGACTATAAATAAGAGTCGTCCTTGAAACTTAGAGATGAACTCAAAGTCGTTTATGTCTCTCAAATACTCCCTTCGTCCCGATCATTTGTTTGCCTTTTTTTAGAAGTATTTTAATCAAAGGCAAACAAATGATTAAGACGGAGAGAGTATTGTTTTAAAGAACTCTTAAAATTTTGTACTCCCTCCTAGTCGCTCATTTCTTCCATCTTTCCTTATCGGGTAAGTCGGGCTTTCCCTCTTTCCCTTTTTGGATGTGGGGTTGTGTGTTTTGTGTGGTTCAAATTCATTTGTAAGTGGGGTAGTGTAATTTGTGTGGTCCAAATTCATTTTCTTAATTCTTATGCAAAAATGAAAGGGGAAGAAATGAGTGACTAGGAGTGAGTATTAATTATGAAAATAATATAATTAGATTCGTGGTAAAAAAAAATGCTATCATTACAGTATAGAATTTCATATTATTTGCATATACTTTGTGTAATTCTTAATATATTATATATCTCACATTAAAAAATAATGTATGTGTGGTGAATACACTAATAACTATAAATAGTAGAATTGCCCCATATCGAACAATTAGCATAAGGTGAGATAATCAACCCAAAATCTTTCGAGTTTCTTAAATATTGTCTTAGAGAGCTTAACTCTTAGGTACTTTAGATCATTTTTCGAGTCATAATATAGATCAAATATAACTTGAGTGCCGACAAGGTTGGTAACATATGTTTAAAATAGAAGTTGAATTAATATATCAATATTATTTTTAAAAAAATTACGGAGTATATTTTATTATAGTCTTAAAACGTTAAAAGTTTATTTTTATAAGTTAACTGTTATAGGAAAATTATGAAAATGACATTAACGTAGACCCGTGCATCGCACGGACATGAAATCTAGTTATTTCTATGCCAAATCACTTTTCACTAATTTCTATGTCTAAAATTTTTTATTTTAATGGAAAAACATTTATTTTGTTTTAATTTGGACCCACGGGTTTAATTTTCTTATGTTCATCAACCTTTTTGAATTCTCATGTTTTATCCCGAGCACCCCTATACAAATATTTAATTTTGCCCCGATAATGTTTAAGCATTTAAAAAGTTGATTATATTCACCGAGTTATTAGAATTGTTTAATTGCATTATTAATAAGTTATAAGCCTATTCGTTCTCCTAACAAAACGTAAATGTATATAACCAAATTAAGATTAAGTGTACAAGATAAAATCGTCAAAAACTGAATCACAAACCTTAAAATCCGACAATGAAATAAAAAGAAAAGAAAAGAAAAGAGGAGAAAGAAGAATAACCAGCACAGTTGGCGATGGAGGGGGCCTGGAGGCGACAAGCGGAAGGGAGATTAATTGCTCTAGTCATATTCAAATTGATACCCGGGATTTGTTTGCTCTGTTGGAACAATTCACACAGACACTCTGGGTTAGTGTTTAGTACTTGCTTCAGCTCACTGCAACATTTTCCTCCTGGTTTGTCGATTGTGTTTCCGATGGTAACATACGATAAGCAGTCTCCCATGTCCGCTGCCACGGCCATACAGTCTACTGGTGGAGGAGCCGCTTTTCCCGTTCCCTCTCCTGTCATTGCGACTGTAACCATCACCGCTAGTACCAGCATTGTCGCTGCTGATGATCTACTCGTCATTTCTGTTGGCTAGGAGAAGTGAAAGAGTGTGATTTGAATATATAAAGGGGGTGAAACTGAAGAATTTCTGATATTATTGGATTTTTCAACCGTTCTCTTAAGTAACAATGTATAACAATGTATAACTAGACCGTCTATCAGGAGACCAACTGTAGTGCCCAGTGATTTTTATACCACGCAATATCGAATAATATAGCGACACGTACCGGGTGTAAAAATATGTGTCAAATCATGATTGGGTTTAATCGACGTGGTGGTTTTCGTGTGGAATTTGGGTTCTAACGTATCAAAGAGGAGAGAAGATCTATGGCTTTTGAAAATTATACGGGTAATCTGCTAAAACGGGGGATTGGGATATGATACGTAATAAGTGATCTCCTATAATCAGGAACTGGAGATACGGTTCCTAACTTTCTAATTTGAATGGGTAAAAAATAGAAAAAAATTGAAGTGTATAAGTAATGCTGTGTTTGTTTAAGAAATAAAATATTCCCACGTGAATCAGCTAAGGATCGGATATTACAAAATGAACCTTAAGTACATATTTTCAAAGCAGATACTCCGTATAATATAATTTAGCACATCAAACACGTTGGTTAAATTATACGAGGCAGGTCAAAATACAAAGAATAGATTATACGGGAAATACGGGATTGATTGAATATGGGACGAGAAGGTTACGGGAAAAGGTCATAATACGGTCTAAAATAATTTCTAAAACCTGTTTTTTTAACCAAGTTTTTAAATCGATAAATATTTTTAAAAAATTAAATAAGATTTAATAGTAATATTTTTAATTTTGATCATATTCTTTGCTTAGGTTACATATATTGAAAAAAATTATAAAATTTTGTTTAATTTAATAACTACTCCAAATTTTATTAGTAAATGATATAAAGGTTACTCGTTACGTCTCTTAAATACTTTCCAAAATATGAAAATTATCCTTTTAAGACATACTCCGTGACTAAAGCTCCAAAATAAAAATACTTATTTCATTATTGTTATAATAATATACGTGGATAAATAAAAAGCAACTATATAGTAATAGCAATAAAATTAGGATAAAAATGAAAAATTACCTTGGGAATGATGGGAAAGACGGTAATATGAAAAGTATTATGAAACCGTCTAAGTGTGTCTTTGGCGTCACTTTTTATAGTGTTTTTGCACTTAAAAACACTTTTTGGCCAAACACACCATTATTAAAAAAGCTCAAAATAAATTCTTAAAAGCTCAAAACTTGCCTTTTTGACCATAAAAATAGATGCACCAATTTGGTGCTTCTAATTTTTTAAAACTACTTTTTAAAAATTAAGCTAAAGAAATAGAAACTCACTTTTAGCAAATTAGGCCAAACATGCTCTAAATTCTAATACTGAAAACTGAAAGGTATTTTATAGACGGAGGAAGTATACTAAAACTAATAATTTTTTATTTATTTCATTCAAATATGACCGATAAAGATATTTTTTTTTTAATAATATATATTTCTTATAAATAAATTTAGTTGAAATAAATACTAATATTAGATCATTTTTTCTTTTTGTACCTTTATATTCACATTTAACGTACTTTTTTTAAAGTTATCAAGTTGAGCGGGTCAAGTAGGGTTTTAACCCTAAATTAACATGTTATTTCAGATTTGCATCATTCACAGGTTGTAAGTTGATAAGATGAAGAATGAATGGTTAAGAATAAACAAGAAATTATTTAAACCTTTAATCACGGTTTTGCGGAAAATAGAGTCGTGTGTTCAACTGGTCTCACTCGGTCGAGTATGTAGGTCACTTTACCGAGTACCAAAACTCTCTCTAGTAACCACCACACTCGATCGAGTAAATTTTAGCAGGGACGATGTTTACAAACTTCTAATCTACAGCGCACTCGACCAAGTGACCTTTTACTCGACCGAGTGGCTCTTCACTCGACCGAGTATTCCCATACTCTATCGAAAACCAACCTCACTCGGTCGGGCACTCACCGTACTTGACTGAGTTTTCCAACTCGGTCGAGTGGCCTGACCGAGTAGAAGACTAAAAAGGCTCGAGTATTACAATTTGCTCTTTTGGATGGAGAAAAATTGGATTAGAATAATGATTTCAATCATGAATAAATTGATAATGAAGTCACTTATGAAGTTGACAAAGATTGAGTTATCCATATACTCTCATAGTGAGAGATTATTTGGTAAGAGGATGAGAAACATAAACCCCAACACTAGTTACTACAGTATATTACTAGGAAAAAAACATATTGAATGTGGTACAATAAATAGAGCATCTTTTAAGATTCCAAAGCATGTTGCGTCATTGCATGCAATAATAAGTAAACACATACATTGCTGCAGAAGATACGAGATTTTTAAAAAAAATTAAGAGCAAAACCGTGAATGTCACTATATAATGAAAACTAAAAAATTAGATTTTATACAAAATGCAACTTAATAAAATACAAGAGATCTAAATTCCTTGCTACAACACAAATACGAAACTAAGCCCTACTACAAACTACAACGTGAAGGTCAATCATTGTAAGTACAACACTCGCTAACTCACTCGTCAAAACCTCACTCAAAAACCTGCAACATGTTCATTCATTAAAAATGAATGTCGCATTCAGTGGAGATTAACTCGGGGTTCCCTCAGCCACATTACATTAATACACACATAAACGAGAATAATATAAGCATATCCAACATAATTGCATCAATTAGATTCCATAGCATATAAATAAATAGAAGTTAATACATCATGTGATCATAGATAGAATTACGACAATGACATAATAGAAAGCCTAACATATATGAATCACGTGAGTGACAATCATTTCTTTATAGGATTTTACCCCTCATTTAACTCATATTTACATGCTAATTGCACTATTTCTAGTGATTTTATGAGGTAATATCGTTCTCTGGATGCTTTTGGTGTTTTATTACGCTTTTAGGAAAAAAAAGCGATTTTGCGGATTTTTCCTATCATTTTAGCATTAACCATGAAGTACGAAGCTATCTAGGCAAGCCTACGCCAATCTATGGACATTTCGTTAATTTCACGCCACCCCAAGGAAGAAGGAACAGGAGCAGAATTCCAATCTGACAAAAAAACTAAAGTTAAAGTGAAGTTTTGAGGAGAAGCATGCAAGCCCTAGCATTGGCCCCTATCCAATACGTTAAACACCTTTGTATTGACTTGCGGAATTTATGTTGAAAGATGTTTAGCTACTTCCCTTATTAGGATTAGAAACCCCAGCCTCATGAATTTGCGTGATATCACAAGCAATGCGAGGAAAAAAAGGAGCCTGGGAAGTTACATCCTTATACGGGGCCGCCAACCCAGATCAAGGTTGTACTCCCCTACGCGTTTGAACGCCTCATCTACCCCTCTTAACTCATCATTAATATAACGTTGATATTGTCCAACTCATACAACACGCTACGTGTTGGAGTAAGTGTCCTCAACAATAGTGCGATCACTTAATTAAATCTCATTAACAAGAATACAAAGGGATGATTAACATTATAGTCAACTGATCCACATTAATTGGTAATGATTGGCTTGCTAGAATTTGACATTACTGTCGTATGACAGTGGTGATTAGTTGATCCCTTGAGGTCACACCGAAAGGACGATTCCCAAATCATAAAGTTAATTAATTGATTAAAGATACAGATTAATTAATCCCTTGGATTGAATGAGTTCAATCTGTATATGAGAATTATATCTTATTATAGTATGATTAAATAAGATACATATTGGTAATTAAATGTCATATTACCAAAATTGTATAATTTTTATGAAACATTATAGATAAGAGTGATTGGTTAAATGTAATTACAATAAGTTGTAATTATATTAACTATATATGAGATAAACCATTTTACATACATGTAATTATAGATTGTTACTTAAAATGTTAAGTATAATTTATTTGTTATAAGATTGTATTTAATTGTTAAATATAATTTTATAAGCAAGATTACATGTAGTTTGTCACATGTCACACATATGACAAATGACAAAATGTAAAAGTTAAAATGGAAGTCCATTTTACCTCATGTGTACCGGTTTTGGTGATGAGAATTAGGGTGGTAATTATTTGTATGTTTTATGAGATAAACAACATAATTACACCAGAAGGACTATAGCCTACCCTAGAGACTTGGGTAAGAGAAAAAGCAAGGCATGTTTGTCCCCTCCCAAGTCCCAAAACCGCCGGCCCCAAGGTGAACAAAAGGAGAAGTTGTTGTCATCTTTTGGATATACAATTACTCATATGTTTTGAACATAAGTTACTTATCTCACTAGAAAATAAGTACAAAAAAATTTGTTCTTACAACATTCTCATACAAACACACACCAAGTTATATTACTATTTGTAGTAGTGATAATAAGGTGAAGGAGGCTTCTTATCACATCTAGCATTGTGTGATAAGGAGACGATTTGGGATTGTCTAGGTGCATCCAAGAGAAGTGTCTCTACACTTGGGACTTAGGAAGTTCATCCCTAGATCTATTAGCTCAAGAACAAGGAGAGGAAGGAGTCCTTTCCTTGTGCCCATACTCGACACTACCATTGTGAGGAAACCGTTCTTCTCTTCATCTTGTTTATTTTATTAGCATGTAACTAGATCTTACATAAACTAACTAAAGAGTTAATTAGTTAATCTTAAGAAGAGTATTAAGAATAGGTATATGAACCTAACAATTGGTATCAGAGCCAGGTTGTTGCATGCAATCGGTTTTACAATGTTTTTTCGAGTTAAAGTAACAAAATAAAACTAGAAAATTAGTGATTTAAATGATAAAGTCATGAAATTTTTAATCATGTTATACCTACTGGTCCTATAACTAGTATAGGCCATTTTGATGATTTATGGAAGATTATTGTTCTATTTAATGATTTTTGGTTATATAAACACATTTTAATGAGTAAAATGAACATTTTATGACTAAAAATAGTTAAAATTTGAATATGGACATGAAGTTTTTGTATGATATCACATGCATATTTTACCTACTGTATGTAAAATTTGAGATAAATATGATTTATTTTGCATGATTTATGATTTTTAATAGTTAAAAAGGCATAAATAGTGATTATTTTTGCATAAATAGCTAAAATAAATTTTTGGCATGAGAAAATTATCATATGTTGCATAAATATTTTACATATCAGATGTATAAGTTAAAAATTAATTAGATTAATTTTCGTGTGATTTTAGTATTTTATTTGATAAAATCGATTAAAAGCAACTATATTTTTCTCTAAAATGATTCAAAAAATTTTTACCTAACTTTTGACATGTAGATGTTCCTGGAAATGTTCCAGAATATTCAAAATTTCAAATTTCAAATTTATAAATTATTATAATTTAATTTGGAATTATTACATAAAAGTTATGTTAATAAGGGTCAAAACCGAGCAATAATGCAAAACCGAGTTGAATTATTGTCAAATAATTAGTGGAGACTAATTTTTGAGTCCTAAAAAATTTAGGGTAATTAACATGGACTTAAATTTGATTTAAGTATTAATTTGTGATTTTAATTGGTTATTATCACGCATTTCCATAAAACCGGGTTTATAAACGATATAAAGTTATTAGGGCGATTTGGCACATTAATATTACTTGAGTTTACATATAATTATGCTGCATTTTGAATGAATGAATGTCATTTTGATTTATGTAATTTTTGGAATTATGTAATTTGTCTTAGTATGGCCTTAGTTTTTAATTGATATTACCCGAAATGTATAAGAATATTGATTCGGTTGTATTTTAATGTGATCTCGTATCACTTTTATTGTATACTTTCATTTTATTTTGAAAATGTATAATAGAAAAGCCTTGTAATTTTATTATATCATTTGTAATCCCAGAGTTTCCTAAAGACGGTGCTATTTGGAAAGGCGTTCCTAAAGGAAGACGGTGTCCTTGGGAGGCGTGCAAATGAAGTTCAAGAGACCAAGGAGTTGGTTTCCGAATTTGTAATAGTTAATTTGATTTTATATTATTTTAGGAGGTCCATACTAGGAATTTAATTTATTGCTTGCATTTTATTTATATGTTACATGCATGCCAAATCGCCACTTAAACAACACATGCATTTTATCGAGTTAATCGACCGCGTCAATTACAATTATCGGTAGTTCACCTATTTCGTTCACTTAAAAGGAGAGAGATAATATAAATTTATTTGACCTCTATTTTGATAATTGAGACTTATCCTTAACAAATAGTAGAACCCATGAATCCCAATTTCGTAAGGAAGTAGGTTCGGCTCACCGAGGTGCTAAACTTATTACGTTGGGTAAGTGGGGCAATAAATCGTTATTGCATCGAAATTTGGTTCAACTCAACGGAAAGATTAGAGTCCGTGGCCCATGTGTTCCGGACTAAAGATGATAATAAAGTATTTCATCGACCGAGAATTCTAATTGTAGAATCGGTTAAAGAGTTAACCCACCAAATAATATTAATAAAGGCCGTGGAGTCCGTGGCTCACATAAACCCGAGTTAATATAGGATTTGAGTCTTGGAATCATTTATGTAATTGGATAGAGGTCATTATATAAATGCTAAACTTGTTTAAAATGTTTACTAGTATTTTAAAATGATAAATGATGATGTTTCTTTCATTTTTTCTATTTTGTAGTCAAACTTATTTATTCGCAATATCGGCAAACGATAACAAGGTTCGACCTCCCGTACCACAACTCACCACCGTATCATGGCTTAGATCCTTTATGGATCAATGCAAATTCGAAAAGAATTGTTCTAATTTCGCGAATTGGAATGGACAACTTTGCCTTGCCACCAAAGGTGATGGTAAGCTTCGTTACCTCACCAAGGCTTCTCCCAACGCTTCTAAATACAAGGTCAACTAACGCCGTAAAGGAGGCCTATCAGACCTACCAAATAGAATCGGCCACGATCAAAAATGTCTTGATCTTCTCTATAGATGTCGAGCTTCAAAGGAATGTCATAAAGATGAGTTCCACGTATGAGATTTACACTAAACTCGTGACCGTGTTTTCACGAGCTCTTAGGATCATTCAATATGAAGTCGCTTCTTAATTTTTCGACCTTAAAAATGAAGGATGGTCAATATTTTTGCTCCCACATACTCAAAATGATTGTGCATGTCGAGGTACTAAGAAGCAAGGAATAACGATTCCCAAGCAACTTGTGATTGACCGTGTACTCCACTCCCTAAACCGTATCAAAAGGTTTGTTAATTTTAGGGTGAACTTCAACATGCAAAACGTCACCACAACTCTACATGAGTTGCACAAATTGGTTGTGCAAACCGAGCGTAATATGGGCTACCATGCTAGCACTAGCAAAGATGTTTTTGAACATCAAATGACAAAAGCAAAGGGAAGTTCAAGAAGAGTGGACACAAAGGGAACAAGCCCACACCTTCTAAAGACAAAGAAAGGCTTTTGGGAATAATTATTCTAAGTCTGAGAAGGGTGTCACCTCCAACGACAAGTGTCATTATTGTAATGGTATAGGCTCTTGGAAACGTAATTGCCCTATATATTTGGGAGATATTAAGACTGGACGAGTTCTTCCAGTAAATAATAGTTCTCCCGGATGTTTATGTTATTGATATTGATCTCAACTTTGATATTTTGATACAAGTTGTAGCTCTCATCCTCCTAATTAGATTAAGGGCATGAGAAGAAAGACAAAGCAAAGAAAGCTTTCGGGAATCTCCAAAATGAGGGAACTAAGGTAGACACCACATAGAGGAGATCTAAGGATTAGCTTGGCATTCTTGCTATTTGTCTTTCTAGTTATTTTGAATGTCGTTTTGGAACTTTTGATTTCCGTGTTAGACATGGAAACTGGTTATTATTTCCATTATTTAAAGGACAATTGTTGTACTATATAATGATAGCTTGGTTTTCAACCCAAGTCATTATGTTTGTGGAATTTATGTTCTAAACTTTTCATTATACAAAGTTAATATCTTAAACATAAAGTATTGTGACAAATTGATCATATGAGAAAATATAATGATTGGATCATTATAATTACCTAAGGTATGCATTGGATTCTCACTTATGGACTTGTGACTAAGTATCACAACTTATTTGAAATAAGAAAGATCAATTGCATAGTCAAATCGAGTTAATGAACTCACATTTGGGGATTTACAATCCATATAAGTCCTAAAGAGAAGATCTTTCAAACACCAAATTAGACTCCATACTAGCTATGGAAGGGTTAAGAATCCTAAATTTGTTCAAGACATGGATAAGAGTCCAAGTATTTTGCTTAAGTAGAGTGAGTCTATAGAGAAGCTAGAATACTAAAGTCTGAACAAATAAGTCTACTATAGATCGCTCAAAGTTAATAAGAGTTAATACGAGCATCATATCCCACTTATATCTGGAGAACAAAGCTGTTTGTGACTAAGGAATAGAGCTCATGAAGCTATCCTTACAAGAATTTTCTCATTTACACCTAAAGAAACAAAACTGTTTGTGGCTCATGGTGCTATCCTTCACATAAATAAGCGTATTTACTAAAGAATAGAGTGGGAGAAAATATACCACAAACAAAGACAAGAGAAAATGTTCTTAAGTCATCCAAGGTCGGAAGCTTATAATGAAAGATTATAGTGAAAATATCTACTTTTTGAAAGTAATATTTATGATCTATAGATTGGCGGTTATAATTTCCAATTCGAATTTGTTGCATAAGAGCCTTAAGAATACAAGATGGATACTATACATATAAAATTACTTGGGGAGTTTTGGACCTCCCTAGGGTGAATAAAACTTTATTGTAAAGTATTATATATAAGTTAAAATATAACCATCTTTGAGATCCAAGATTATTGCATCTACACTTCGTTGAAGTATATGTATGACAAAGTGACAAAGAGTTGTTTAAAGTTTCCTTTCTAAATTGGCATTTAGAAGTGGACAAGTTGTCGTACAAAACTTAGGAGATCAATTTGTGATCCTAAGAGAGCATTTGAGAGGTTGTAATAATAATTGCATAACATGAGAGAATGGTTTCCTCGAATTTTCGAAGAGCCATCACTACAACAAAAAAGGCATTTTGCGACAGATTTGTTGCGACGGAATTCAAATCCGTCACAAAATTGACTTTGCGACGGAATTTTTGATATTTTGCGACGGATGTATTGCGACGGATTGCATTCCGTCGCAATACATCATTTTGCGACGGATTTTGCGACGGAAATTCCGTCGCAAATAATTTGTTTTAGCGCGGAATTTTTGGCTCGCGCGGGAAAATATATTTGCAACGGATTAATGGATTTGCGACCGAAATTCCGTCGCAAATCCATCCCACATCGGAAAAAAACAGCACATTTCTTATGTTTATATAGAATCCCTCACTTCTTACATTGAATATGTGACTTATGAATTGAAGCGGAAAAACATGCGGTAAAAAAAATCGCGCGAAACGATAAAATGAAGAAAAAAAAAAAAAAAAAAAATTTGAATAGTGTTTGCGACGGAATTAAATTTGAAACAGCACCTTTTGCGACGAAAATTTGCGACGCAGTGCTTGTGACGGAAATTCCGTCGCAAATGCCTTTTTGCGACGGAATTAAGGGTATTTGCGACGGAATTGTCCGTCGCTATTCAGATTTTTTTTTGTAGTGCATGTTTATGCATGTAGCTAAGTGGGAGCTAGATCTATCATGTGTGGACATGAGTATTAGTGGGAGTGAAAAGTCATCATGTATGGACATAAAGATTAGTGGGAGCAAAATATCTTCCATGTCTTGTATGTATGAGACATATCAATTATTAGGAATGATGTTCTAACATTGCCTTCCGTGGAGGAGTGTTTAAGAAATCATTTCTAGATGAAAGACTTGGAAAAAGCATATTGTATCTGAAGCGAGAATATCTCCCATGTCTCGTATGTAGGAGACATATTGGTCATTGAGAATGATGTACTGACATTGCCTTCCGTGGAGGAGTAAATTATTTCTAGATGAAAGACTTGGAGTAGGTATCCAAAATCTATAGTGATAGATAAGAGAGGATACACATGATTGCTAATGTTTCCGCCATTAGGCCAATCATATATGCCAAGATAAGCACATACCTTGATAAGTTGTATGCTTGGAGCATGACAAGTTGATAACAAGTGATCCACATGAGAGTCATTGGATAGCCTTCAAGAATGACCATGAGATTCTCGAGGAGAATTATGAGTTTATTCTTGTGTTTGGTAATAATAACTTAGTTGCGTGTTAAATGTCACACGAACACAAGTTTCCAAACCTGTAAAGGATCTGACAAAATCCAAGGCTAAATTTTGTTATATTAAAAGCGAATAAATAAAAAGGGATGATTGAAGTGTCAATCATTGAAAATTCTACAAATAGAGTCTTAGTACATGATGATGAGGATGAGGTGGATTACAAGGATCTAATAAGTAGACCCTTCCACCAAGATACCCATCACGTGGTTATCATGATAACAAGTGGGAGCATCTTTCAAGATTAAAGAGCCCAACTCTAGATAGGGATCTAGAAGTGTACTTTGAAAACTTCATGTTATTAGGAATAACAATGATTGGAAAGAAAAGGAGAAATTCATAAAGTTGGAACAAATGGATACAAAGTATATCCACCATCCAAGCTTTTATTGCATTTAGACAAGATGAACATGAGGTGTCATGGAACTTGTATACTTTAGATTATATGATATGAAGCAATAACATTGTATTGATTGTTCATATGTGATAATCACATTTATCGTTTGAGTTTATAAAACTCATTTTGTGCTTTGTTATATCCAAATAGGTTGTAGTGACAACTTTGAACCCTATTAAAGTGAACTAGATTGACATAGCTTTGGCCCCTAGTCACTTATATGAGGTGACGTCTCGAAGTGACTGGAGTGTGATGCGATTGATGGAAAGTTCAAGTGCCATAGAGTCATATGAGATCACTAGTCGATCACATAGGCAGACTGTATGGGACACTTTGTCGGGCAGTGACCACTTATAGAGTTCTGGCAATTCATAAAGGCCTAGTCGTGTCGAGAGCTACTATAATATTCTTTTTGAGTCAATTCTTTAGACTAGAGACTATTCGCCCAAGTCGGCATAGTTTCTGATTGACTTTGATTTTTGCCCCAAGCCATTCTGTAAAAAAGGGGTGAATGGCCAATTGTTGGGTCATGAAGAACTGTGAGTGTACGAAGGGAATAGTGCGATAGGAATTGTCCAACCCCTTGTCAGGGTTAACAAATATCTCAAGGCCACTCAAGGAGTAGTAAGCTGGAAATGTGTGGCCATGCTCGGAAGGTATCTACGATAGATAATTCCGGTCAGACAGTTACTCTCCAGATCGAGGAAACCACTCTAGATATGATCACGTGCAAGTACGACCTGCAAGACACCTTGCATTTAGTGGGAGATTAAAATAGGACAAGAGAATTGGTGACGCACACTTGTTTCGAACAAGTGGGAGATTGTTGGAGTAAGTGTCCTCAACAATAGTGCGATCACTTAATTAAATCTCATTAACAAGAATACAAAGGGATGATTAACATTATAGTCAACTGTTCCACATTAATCGGTAATGATTGGCTTGCTTGAGTTTGACATTACTGTCGTATGACGGTGGTGATTAGTTGATCCCTTGAGGTCACACCGAAAGGACGATTCCCAAATCATAAAGTTAATTAATTATATAACGATACAGATTAAATTAATCCCTTGGATTGAATGAGTTCAATCTGTATATGAGAATTATATCTTATTATAATATGATTAAAAAAGATACATATTGGTAATTAAATGTCATATTCCCAAAATTGTATAATGTTCATGAAACATTAGAGATAAGAGTGATTGGTTAAATGTAACTACAATAAGTTGTAATTATATTAACTATATATGAGATAAACCATTTTACATACATGTAATTATAGATTGTTACTTAAAATGTTAAGTATAATTTATTTGTTATAAGATTGTATTTAATTGTTAAATATAATTTTATAAGCAAGATTACATGTAGTTTGTCACATGTCACACATATGACAAATGACAAAATGTAAAAGTTAAAATGGAAGTCCATTTTACCTCATGTGTACCGGTTTGGTGATGAGAATTAGGGTGGTAATTATTTGTATGTTTTATGAGATAAACAACATAATTACACCAGAAGGACTATAGCCTACCCTAGAGACTTGGGTAAGAGAAAAAGCAAGGCATGCTTGTCTCCTCCCAAGTCCCAAAACCGCCGGCCCCAAGGTGAACAAAAGGAGAAGTTGTTCTCATCTTTTGGATATACAATTACTCATATGTTTTGAACATAAGTTACTTATCGCACTAGAAAATAAGTACAAAACAAGTTGTTCTTACAACATTCTCATACAAACACACACCAAGTTATATTACTATTTGTAGTAGTGATAATAAGGTGAAGGAGGCTTCTTATCACATCTAGCATTGTGTGATAAGGAGACGATTTGGGATTGTCTAGGTGCATCCAAGAGGAGTGTCTCTACACTTGGGACTTAGGAAGTTCATCCCTAGATCTATTAGCTCAAGAACAAGGAGAGGAAGGAGTCATTTCCTTGTGCCCACACTCTACACTAGCAATGTGAGGAAACCGTTCTTCTCTTCATCTTGTTTATTTTATTAGCATGTAACTAGATCTTACATAAACTCATTAAAGAGTTAATTAGTTAATCATAAGAAAAGTCATAAGAGCAGGTATATGAACCTAACACTACGCTCCTCTTTGGCAGACTTTATGAGAGGGTTATGAAAGGAGCATACTGGCAATAAAAAATCTTCATGAATAGTAATTGCTCCCTCTCACTTTAGCCTGCAAACTATTTAATTTCGAATTTTTGGTACCCAAGCTAAGTTGAGTCCTTTCTTGTTAGTAACACGAAATATTTAATCTTTACGAACCCAAACCTGTCTCACAATTTTCTTTTTAATGGGTAAACTAGATCGACTAGTGTTAGTGTATCTAGGTTTCACTTGTTGAACACTACGTCGGGTAGGATGGTTAGATTTAGCATTGGAAGTAGTAGCATGAGTTTTCCTTTTATAATCACGATTTATTGGATGTGTAAATCCACTGTTATAATTCCATCTAAACTCATTACCTCTAACCTCTACAGGTTCCTTCTCTTCTATTTCTTCTTCATTAGAAACTGATTCTTTGACAAATTTAATCCTTTCATTTAAATCAATTTATTTTCCTAAAATCACGATCATAAGGGAAATTAAGAACTCATGATCACTACGACCATAACACTCATGTTCTAATCCAATTTTCATGTTATTATTTGATTGCTCGGCCAGGAAATTAAGAACTTTAATGCTACCTTCCCACTTATCATAGACATTTCTAGCATGTCTAAGTAAATCTTTTAGAGACTCAATTTCTTTTCGACATTCTTTATGGTCAGTCTCTGTCTCTTTAGGAACATCACTCTCTAAATGTTTTTTGCGAAAATCTAGAAATCTTTGATTTAGTAGACTGAATTCCATAGAGTGTTGTTTCTTGATATCAATTAATTTAGAACTCAAATATTTCAATTGCAGAATCATTTTCCTCCTTTAATTCTGAAGTTATAGCTTCGTGAGCTGTAACTTTAGATTTTAGAAAATTGTTTCTCTTTTTTAGATCTGAAGTTATAGCATGATTAGCTATAACCTTAGATTCTAAAAAATCATTTTTCTCTTTTAGTTCTGAAGTTATAGTTGTTTGAGCTATAACCTGAGACTCTAAAATAGCTTTTCGAGACTTAATTGATTCTAAAATTATAGCTGATTCAGATGTAACTTTAGAATTCAATTTCTTAACTTTAGATTTTAAAACTTGATTTTCTTCAGCAATGTCAAGAATTTGTTCTTTCAAATCAATTAATTCAAGATGTTGTTCACGGCATTGATCAAGATTTTTCTCAAAACATTCAATGAGTGAAATTTTTGACAATTTCTTGACTTGCTTCTTAAGACGAATAAAACTTACCTCGTCGTCTTCATCTTCAAGGTCTGAAGTACTTGAATTTCCCATAAGGCACACTTCCGTCCTTCTTCGAGTACCATCATTATCATCAGAATCTTCATCATCTTCTGAATCCAGTTTTCCCCAAAGGGATTCTAGCATAACTTGTTTATACTCCTTTTTGGTCTTCTCTCTTTTAGCTTTAGATTTTATTTCTTTCCATGTGGGATAATCTTTGATTATGTGATCAATATCACCACATTTGAAACAACCTTTGTTCGATGAAAATACATTCGAACCACTAGGTTTTTTGTCAACTTTTGATTGCTCTTGCCTCTTCTTAAAAATAGAATCTTTAAAACGAATAGCAAAAGTAATCGTATCATCCTCAATGTCAGAATCATCATCGCTTGAAGTATCTTTTAAAACTATCCCTTTACCTTTACTAGATTCACTTGCATTGTAACACCCGTAAGTGTACCCTATTTTTATATTAAAAATATTATACGGATACTTTTTAGCGTAATTTTAGATTTAATCTAGAACTTAGTTTCCCGTGTTTAATTGACAGGATTGTCGCATACCCTAATCAAAGATAAATAACCCAAACTAGGCTAAAAACAAAGTAATGTAATTAGGGAAGTAAGGGGTCGATCTCGGGGAGACGGGAGATACTTGTGAATAGTTATGGTTAGAACTCTATCTTGTACGATTGGCAAATGTTTGTCACTAATTAATAAATGTTATCATAAAAATGATAACAATACAATAAAGAAAAGGATCTAGGGATCGGGGTTCACATGCTAATCAATTTAAAAGCAAACTTGATTACGGGTTTAGAAAAATCATAGTTGTCCAAGTCTTTAAATGGTATATTCCTTTCGGATTCATACCGACTTTTTAACGGGTCCTAACGTCTTTTCAGCCTTGCTATGTCACTAAACTATTCTTGACAGTCCTTTAGTTTTCATCTCGACTCTCGCCCTTGAGACGGAAGTTGAAAAGTATAAACAATTGATTAAGACCTTAAATCAAAGTTTATCATGAGAATCAAACAAGAAATAGAGACAACTAAAACAATTCTACCCGGAATCAATTTATACTTATAAATTAATTAGACATGTTAACCCTTCCCCTAGAACAAAGATTACTTATGCATGATTAAAAATGAAAGGGAAACTAAGATTATAAAACTAAGAATGGCAAACATGATAAATGAAATACTAAAAGAAAATGAAACTATAATGTAAAAACAAGAATAAGGATTACCGGAAAGGATGAGCAACGATTGAAATGGAATAGGAACTTGAATAGGAAAATGCAAACCCGGAAACTAGAATTCCAATTACAAGTAGAACAATTACAATTGAAGGAAACTTAGAACTAAACTAGACTAGAGAAAACTAGATCTAAAACTAAAACTACAAAATGGAGAAAGAAAGAAAAAACTAAACTAAAGAGAGAAGTGTTTATTTTTGTGTACATGTTGTGTGTGATGCATAGGCTATTTATAGGGTTGAGAGGCTGCCCAAATGCGTCCGGATTCATGCCCATTAAACAAGCCATTAAGCCTTGCATTAAAGAGAGGGAGATGAAGAGAAGATGCGTAGAATCATGCATACCTGATCGGGTTCACCACATACCCGATCGGGTAAGTTGTAATCTTGGTCAATTGACTTTCGTTTCATCTCCTTTGGCCTATGACTTGACTTCCATTATCCCCCTTGACCTCTTGAGTCGGGTTTGTGGATAGGGTTTGACGTAAAATGATGATTTCTTCGCCTAATTGATCGATCTTTTGACAACCGCGAAATCGTCTTTACTTCTTCTTCCTTTTTGATTAGTGAACCTTCTTGGAGTGCCTTTAACTTGGTCAAGCTTGCTTCTTCAAATCGTCGGGTTCTAGGAAAATAATCGGAAATATAGAAAAAGGGCGTAGAAACGTCACTTTCCCTACAAAACAGGTTAGAAAATAGGAATTCGCCTAGAAGATGATAGTAGCTCATAAAATGGCTTAACTGTGACAACCCTCGCGAATGCGGAAATATAAAACATACAAGCATGTGAATTATATAGCGGAAAATACGGTATTTTAAAAACCTTTATACCTGCAAGATAGAAAAATACGAGGAGTGTCAAAATATTACAAACTAAATAAAAATACCACAAGAGACGTAGTCTCTCAAAGTGTTAACAAAAGATAAAGTAATTAGCAACTAGCTAAACAACGTCTAGAGGTGTTTCATCCAGGGACAACGCCCTCTAGCTCACACCCGAACCCAAAATAGCATAAGCAAAAAGCCATCCATGCAAGCAACCTGTTCATTCATGAAAAACATGAACGCCACAAGCAGTGGGGAGTAACTCCGGGTTCTCCCAGCCATATCACATTAAACGTACATATAAGGAAATACAAAAGTAAAATCATGCATATATAGATATACATGTGAGATACGATAAGAATAGATAGGCACATCCAATATAATAATATAAATCAAATGTGGAAGCAATCTCGAACCATCCATGTTAAATTCAAGACTTCCGAAGGAGACACGCTTAGGCAATCGAATACGCTCACTAGGGCTTACATCTCACCGTTAGCGGTATAAGATTGATAAGATTGAAGCACTCGACAGACAAACCAGTCAAGTCATGCGATGATTACACAAAATCCAACATATTATCATCCATTCACGAACCAAGACAATGACGGTGTCCAATCGTGCAATGACCATGAACAATATCATGAAATCACGCATTCAAAGACGACACAAGACGACACCTCTCACGGTAAATGAAACGCACTAGCATCGTGTACATGGCAAGTATGATTAATAGGCATCCACGGGATCACATTTCCATGAACTCATACGCGATGCTTACATTTCGCCTATGTAGACACATTTCCTCCTGGTAGCACGACGATAATAATACGGTACTAGTCTAAACCTGGCCAGGATCTCGGAATATAACGTTTTCCGATTCGACGTGCGATAAAACGTTTCGCACCCAAGACTCGGTCTTACACATGACGCCGAGTACCCCAAATTCGGTCGATCAATTCACGAAAGAGGCGGAAAAGAGCTCAAGCCTCATAACAAGCGGTACGCTACATGCAAATAACACCACCTCGCAAGTACACAACATTTGACGGCCGGGTCGATCAACGCATAGCGTTCAACTCCCAACAACGTCGTCGTATGCCAACTACACATGCATTTAAGCAGTAGGATACCTCTCCGTTCCGACATTCCAGCCTTACGAACGGAAAGGTAGCCAAGGGAATGAGAATACAAAGCACAAGACAAAATAGTGCTCAAACCGACTCATTTGTAAAACCCGACTCAAAGTGGGAACATATCGAAAACCGTCACCAAACATGTGATACAAGCGAATGAAATATCATATTTCCAAAATATCAATATTATAAGTCACTACGTAAAATTATACGATAAACAGATCATGCGAACTATTATAATTTACGAGTTTTAGAAATTATAGGAAATGCATACAGCCGTGTTCCAGGCCGGGCAAGTGACCGGTGGCCGGTGGGCCGGCTCAGAACACAAGGCAAAACCCAAAAACAGAGAAAAGAGGTCTGGGCCGGTCAGTGGACCGGCAGCCGGCCGACCGGCACAGAACATCACACCAAAATCAAAACTTCCCATACTGATGTGTTCCAGGCCGGGGGATGGACCGGTGGCCGGTGGGCCGGCCTGGAGCACCTCTTCATGCAAAAACCAAGTTTCCAAAATGAGTTACTGAAGTGTTCTCAGCCGGTGGTCAGACCGGCGGCCGGTCGACCGGCTGGGAACACCCCTTCATCCGTGAGCTTCAAAGCTTAACCCAAATTCCATCCACAACTTAAGTATACTTTAATAATCATCAAACAATAATATAACATCCAATATTCATCATATAACATTCATTTTACTAATCTTAGCATGGTTTCGATCTTCCTATCGTAATCTAATACGATTTTAGCATAGTAAAAATGTAAAAAACGTAGTGATTACCGAAGTAACCTTCAACGTTACGAGTTTATGGCGTCTCTACTAATCGTCAAGCTCCTCTTCTATAAGGAAATAGTATTTGTCGGGATCTTGGAGGTCGCCACCTACAAATAGATCGTAAAAAGATGAATAAAGTTCATCTTGAGAATGACGGAATGCTTGAAAAGCGAGAAAGACGATAATTTTAATATCAATACGGATAAAGGAAGGTTAGGGAAGAAGAATAAGATGAACTTACGTAAATTCTATCAAAGAACGAAGAAGTTACGACAATTCTAAGATCGATATCAAAGAGGGAAAGTTTCTTAAGGTAGAAGAAAGGGTTTTGTGTTTGATTTTGTGATGAATGAAAAATTAGGTTAAGGGAGGGAGTAGAGTGAGTTGTGTAGGAAAAAGTCAAAGACGGTTTCAAAGTCAAGAAAGTCAAACCCGACTCAAAAGTCAAGAAAAGTCAAACTCGCCTTAAGACGGGATTTTCATGGAATCTCGTAGAAATTCCAAATACGAACTCGGAAATTCTAAAATCGACTCGGAACTTAAAATTCTAATTTAAAACTTAAATTTACTGAAAAGCTTTCGTAAAATATTTCTACTAGAAAAATAGGGTACATTTCCGGGTGTTACAGTCTTATTACACTGTTTGGTATGTGGTGCTCATCTAGAGTTGAGTCGTCATGTCAGTTGTGTCAGAGTTCGAGGTTTGTCTTGGTTACTGCAATTAATTGCTTGTGGTATTTCTCATGTTACAATTGATCTACTTATTTCTATTATGGATTGTTGTCATGCTTAGCCTGTTGTAAAGATGACTGGAAGAGCACCTAGTTACTCCCGACTGATTGTCGACCCCCATTCTCAGGTTAAAGTGGTTGCTGCTTGTCTGGATGCTTTGAATGGAGAGACTTGTGGCGAGGCGAATAAATCTTTTTAGGAAGTTAATCTAGTTTGAGAATACTAATAATCTATTAGTTTAGTTTTGGATTTAAGTATCAATCCGGATTGGTCAGGTGTTTCCGCCACCTTGACCCTATTTATCTTTGTACTCTGATGGATTATTTATTATTAAGGTATTTCTTTTGTTTTAATAATCCGGGTTGTTATAATATTCCATTAGGAGTACCACACTCAAGCCTAATTAACAATGAGACCAGTTTATTAATGTCCTTAGCCTAGGAAACTCAATAGACGTCATAAATTTAAGTGGTTTACAAAAAATAATGGTCAATCTAATTAGCATAAGGTAAGTCAAAAACGGTCAAGATATGGTCAATGAGCTTTGTTCTCAAAATTAGTAAGTCAAAAAAATGTACACGGACAACTTATTTAGGATTCAAATGCAAAAGCAATGCATATTGTCATCATTGTAGTTCGATTTCACCAAGACTTGGCTTAATAAAAGAAATAACATCTTTTAGGATTTTTTAAAAATTTAATTTTATGGTTTTTGTGTTTTTTTTAAACAGACAACATAATTAAAGAGTCCTCCTCTAAACCTAAATATGACAGTGTCCTCAATGTGACGCTAACAGTACATCAATCACAAACAAATCCAGCAGCAGCAACCTCAATGACACATCTAACAAAAGGAAAGGGGAAATAAAACTAAAGAAAATAAAAGGATAGATAGTACATGTAAATCTTTCACGATCGTTTGAA
>JAIUZE010020125.1:0-10168 GCA_022085475.1 Heliosperma pusillum
GAAAACTTGGGGCATATTCCTTTTTAGTGTCCTACACTTTAATAATAGAATCATCAAAAGTTGGATTCGACATCTTGCTAGGGTTTGACCTTGCTATTCAAAATAGCCTTTCCTTTTGCCCTTGCCTTGTGCCAACGTCGTGCCAACCTACTCTTGAACCTCGTCCTATTCTTAACAATTAAGAATAAAACATCCCTCTTAGAGTTCCCACTCACCTTCATGAATCTCTATTTAGACAAGTAGATTAGAATTATTATGAAGACTATTCTTTATTTCATTCATGGTTTTATCTTCAAAAAGGATATATCTTTCATGAAGTGACTACGGTATTTGGTTAATCACAATTTCAAATAAATCGAGAAACCTAGTCGTCCCAACTGATTTGGCCTCTTTAGGTAAGCCTAATAAAGGAGCATTATGACGACATACCAAAAATTAGATATTTTCGTTGGCGCGAAATTGATGTACCATTGTTATAAGAAGGCGTACAAAAATATTCAAAAAGCTTTTTGGGACTTACGTGGACTTATTCATTTACTCTTCATACGAGACTTTGCAATGGTGATATGAGGATCCCCAAAAAGATAAAATTCATTTGTCTTTAGTACGGTGGTATAAACGCGAAACAAGGAGGGAGATGCACTCAAATGCCTACCGTATAAAAAATGGAAAACCTTTCCACGATTCACTTGAACGGATTTATAAGTTCATAGAAGAAAAATAATTGTCATTGCGCGAATAAAAATAAATATCAACGTAAATAAACATTCATTGCTTATATATAATTTACTTGTAAAAACAATTTTAAACAAGTCACTCATATAATGACCCCTCACGAAATTATATAAGTGATTCCAAGACCCATCTTTAGAAAAAATAGTCATCGCATGCTACCTTTATCTAAAAATGGTAAGTCAATACTTGACTAATTCTACACTTAGAACTCTTGGTTGACGGATTCCAACTAAATCCATCTCCTAGTCCCAAGATAACGCTTATCTCGTTGAGTCCAATCAAATTTTAGCTTGTGATCGTATCACCCTACTTACCCGAGGTAAAAAGGGACCCACGAGCGTGGTAGCCCTAATGAACACGGGATTCATAGGTGTTATTAATTGGTAAGGCTAATCTCAATTTTGTACGTTATGTGAGATGAGGTTTGTCAATTTTGTTATTATTCCCTATAAGCGGAACTAAGTCGGTGAATTGTGAATAACGTGAATTGACAATACCGGTAAATATAAATGTGTGTGACGATTGGCAAGTGCGAAAATAACGCAAGCAATTCAAGCAAACCAATTATAAAAATCCTAGTATGGCCACCTAGCTAATCAAAATTAACTAGATAGTTACAAATTCGGAAACCAACTCCTTGGTCCCTTGCCTCTTCACTTGGAACACCTTCCAAAATGGCACCGTCTTGAGGGAGTCACCGGTCTTCACAAAAATAATTACAAATACACAAATATACCAATTCCTATTATACATTTATTCTATGAAATGAAATTATTAAAATTATACAAACCGGCGATACGAGATCGCAATAAAATTACAACCAAACCGTTATTCCCTTACATTACGGGTAATAACGATAAAAATAACTAGGCCATACTAGGTACAAACTTTGCATAAATTATTAAATACATGACATTCATTCATTCAAACATAAATAAAATAAATTGCTGCAAAATTCATGCCAAAATCGTCCTAAGTTCAATTCATGCTCATTGTAGCTCGATTTCTTCCGGGATTTATTGATTTTTAACCATTAAAAATCACTATCAACTTTTAAATCTCATTTAAATTCAAACTAATTAACTAAACTGATTTAGAACTCAAAATTAGTCACTACTAATTTTGTTGGTCATTAATTAGATCGATTTGATTTCATTTGCTAAATATTACGGTTTAATCATAACGATTATGAAATAAAACCAAAATAAAATATAAACATCATAAAATTTGAAACCAAAAATTTTTGTACATTCTGGAATAATTCCAGGAACTATAAAAATAAAAAATATTTGCTCAAAAATTTAAATTAATTTTATGAACAAATAGCTTTGTATTTAATGGTTTTATCAAATAAAAACATTAGATATAGTAAAACAGTGAAACAAATTATGAAATTTCACCAAGAGTATCAACATCAGAATGTTAAATGTAAAAAAAATTTTCAAGACCAGAAAGGGACGTTTCAATTTTATGAACATTATAATCTCATATTATCGACTTTTATCGTATAAAAATCAATAAACATGCAATACATAAGTAAAAATCACGAAATTTTACATACAATATGTAAGAAATGCATGTGAGATCATATTAAAAATTTCATGGCAGAATCAACATGAAACTATTTTTAGTTAACTTTTAACTCATAAAATGCATGTTAACTCGGTTTAAACGCCAAAAATCAAAATAAATAGCAAATTAATCCCTAAAATCACGAAATTTGACCACAAATACTTTGAGGTCAGTAGGTATACATGCACCAAATATTTTCGTCAGAATCGTATTTTAACTCAAAATCTTTGATTTATTAGTTATCTTATAACTTTAACAAAAATGTCCAAAATGAACATGCATGCTACAAGCTTGCTCTGATACCAATTGAAAGTCCATAGACCTTAATTAGACTCCTCTAATTATTTACTAAATTTCTTATTAATTTAGTTTATATTGATCTATGTAACATGCATGCAAATATAAAGACATTTACATAAAAGAAGAAATTTCCTCACATTGATATGAAAATTATATGGGTACAACAAGAACTCCTTCTTGTTGTTCTTGAGCTATAAATATGGATGAACACAAGAAATCTCCAAACAAGAAGACCTCCTTCAAGTTGCACCAAGATGACACCAAATAATCTACCCTTATTATTAACTAGATAATAAGATAGATATAATACTACTAATATTATGACTATATTAGTACACTAGTAATACTTAGTAAATATTAGTATATGAGAGTTTTAGTGAGAAGAAGGATTTTAGAAAGAAGTATGACAATTGAACAAAAATCAAGTTCATAGAAAAATGAACACAATGCCCATTTTAAGGCCATTTGGCCGGAATATTTAGTCCACATTTGGACTATTATTTGTTCAATTTTATCACATGCATTTGAGTAGAGTGTTGTAGAAAATATGATGATTGTTTTATACTTGTTATATCACTTTCACAAAGTAACTAAAGAGTAAAAATAAGAACAAAATCATCACCATGTAACTACTACCAAAACCGGTCCATTATGGCCTAGTTTGGTCCATTTTGATTCTTGATATTTGTCTCACAAATACTTATTGATCATATGGTTAATTATCTTGTATAATTAAGTGTTAATTTGATCATATAACAATTATATGACTCAATTAAATAAATAATATGTAATTAACATTTTAAGTAATATTTTACCATTATATCAATATATAATGGGTCCCACAATGCTTAGTTAATGTATTTTACAACTCCTTGTAAATATAATTAACTAATTACCTCTATCTCAAAACCTCAACTAATTTAGTAATTTAACGATTAATTACTAAGTTAAATCTTATTTAATCGTATTAAAATAAGATATAAATTTATTAGTCAATTATCGCATAATTGAAAATAAGTTTAATCGAATTTTAGTTCTTAACTCAATTTCTAACAATTAACTCTCGTACATATCGAATATATGTAATGTACTAATTAACTGTATCGTATACAAATAATTAGTTACTCTTTGGATTTCATCCTTTAGGTGTGACCGAAAGGGATCAGTTGATCACCGCCGTCAAACGACAATACCGTCAAACTCTAGTTAGCCAACCGTTATTGATTTACGTTAATCAACTGACTAATCATATATATAGTCAATAATTATCCCAATTATATTCCATAATAAGATTTATTATGTGGCGCACTATTGTGGAGGACACCTACTCCAACAATATTAAGTTTCAATTATTATTATTAAGTAAGTTTATGGGACTTTCGGCCTCTATCCTTTTTTAAAGGGCCTTTGAGAAGAAAAGAGCAAACGACGATCAACCGACGGAAGATTCTGATGATGACCCTACTTTTATTACGATAACAGGGGTACGTACGCGCAAATACAATACCTTAATAATTAAGTGCATTAAACTAATTACGCATATACATCTGTCTTTTTTAATTACGCATTAAACTAATTGGTAATTGCCTTCTCGCCTCGTCGTTTTTTATGTAATAATAGGTCCCTAAACAGCCGGATAGCATACAATGTGGATACTACGTTTGTCGTTTCATGTTGGAGATTATTAGGCGAAGATATATCATCATTCCAGAAAGAGTTAGTAGTTTAATGTAGCTATTATTTACTTTTTTTCATTAGAGTTGATATCTTTGCTGCTATATATGATCGATGTTGCTATGTATGCCTATACTGTTGTTACCCTACTCGATGTCTTTTATTTATTTTATCCGCAGTATGCAATCGGCACGCCACATGTCCCTGAGTACAAAAAGCACCATATAGACGAGGTAAGGGACTTGTGGGGCATATACGTCCTTGAACATTATTGTAAGAAAGAATAAATGAAACTTAGATTATTTTGGAAGCAGATAGGGAACTTTAATTTGTAGAAGTCATTAGAGCAAATTGTAAGTATGAATTGCTGTTGCTGATTTATTTATATATATATATATATATATATATATATATATATATATATATATATATATATATATAGAATTGGGATCCGGTGAGAACCACTAAGATAATGAGAACCGTGAGAACTCCGCCTTACAAAATTTATTATTAAAAAATAAGGACATATTTGGGTTCGGCATCGAATTTTATGGGTTGATAACATACATCTTGATCGAAAAAATATAAGTTACTGACGGAAATTGAGGTGAAATACGATTTATTAATTTTCATGCACCTAGTAGTCTGTTTCATGCATCTAACCATTTTCATGCACCTAGTGCTCATTTTAATGCATCTAGAGCCCGTAATTTTCATGCACCTAGTAACTGTTTTCATGCATGTAGCAAATTTCGTGCACCTACTGCTCGTTTTCACGCATTTAGAGTAATTTTAGTGTACAAATTAAATTTATGTACATTAAGTACATATTTTTTATATAATCAATAAATTTTGTACAGTTACTGCAAATATTTTGCTTGAATAAACTAAACTAATGGTAAATGATCCAACAAAACTTTCGAAACAAGATTTGGTGGAGATTTAGTGAGGGTTCTCACGGTTCTCATTATGTTAGTGGTTCTCACCGGAGCCTGACCCTATATATATATATATATATATATATATATATATATATATATATATATATATATATATATATATATATATCATTTTGCTTCTGCTGAAAGTGGTTTATGCGTGCTGCTACTGCTGCTGATTTATGCAGGATTTTCACTGGCAGGGGAACAAATTACAATTTTTTCAAAAACAATAATAAAAATAATAACAACGGTTTTTTAAAATTCATTAAAAGCGTTGTAACATATTTCCCACCAAAACTAATCATACCTTTAACAACGGTGTATTCTAAAATACCTGTTGTTATTAAAACTTTCCACAACGGCTTCTTTATTATACACCGCTGTAATTAACTATATTCACAACGAGTTTGAAAAACTAAAGCGTTGTTATAATCTTTCCGCCACCAAAACTAATCATACCTTTAACAACGGTTTTGGTTAACAAACCGTTGTTACATATTTCCCACCAAAACTATTCACACGTTTTAACAACGGTGTATTCTGATATACCTGTTGTTATTAAAGCTTTCCACAACGGCTTGTTTAATATACTCCGTTGTAATTAACTATATTCACAACGGGTTTGAAAAACAATAGCGTTGTTATAATCTTTCCCACCAAAACTAATCTCTCCTGTAAGAACAGTTTCATTTAAAATAACCGTTTTTGTATCTTTCCCACCATAATTATTCACACGTTTTAACAACAATTATCTAGTAATAACAACGACTTTGTACCGTTGTAAAAACTATTCACAACAGTGTTTTCATTAAATCGGAACCGTTGTTAAAACCTTTAACAACAGAGGCTTTAACAACGTCCGCTTTTTAATATTACAACGGTTTTTAACCGTTGTCATAGCCTGTTTTTGTAGTAGTGTGGTGGCGGTGGGTTAGGTGAGGGGAGGGAGGTGGTGGCACCAAGGAGGAGGTGAGGGCAATCTGGCCGGCATATTTTTTTTGAATTTTTTTTTTTGAAATCTGGCCGGCGGTGGCCGACGGTGCCCGGAGGTAAAGAAGATGAGGGATGTTGTGGGAGTGATTTTAGAGAGAAGGAGGAGTGATTTTTAGAGAGAAGGAGGAGTGTTTATGAGTGAATGAATTGTGAGAGAAATGAGTTAGGGGGGGTATGTATTAGTGGTTTAATTAGTTTGGATGTGAGAGAAAGTGGGTTAAACACATTATTAATGACCATTTTTGTGTTTTCATCTCAACCATTCATCTTCAAAATCCAATGGCTTCTAACAGGACTCATGGACTCAAGGTTTTGGGGTGGACTCATTTGATCTCATTACTATATATATATACATACATATATATATATATATATGTGTGTGTGTGTGTGTATATATATATATATATAGAATTAGGATCCGGTGGGAACTACTAAGATAATGAGAACCGTGAGAACTCCGCCTTACTAAATTTATTTTTTAAAACTAACGAAATATTTTGATTCGGCGTAAAATATTATGGCTAGATAACATATTTCTTGGCCGAAAATTAATAAGCTAATGACGGAAATCGAGTCGAAATAGATTTTTCTCTTTTTAATGCATCTAGTACTCTGTTTCATGTATCTAACAATTTTCATGCACCTAGTACTCATTTTAATGCATCTAGAGCTAGTTATTTTCATGCACCTATTAATTATTTTCATGCATGTAACAATTTTCATGCACCTAGTGCTCGTTTTCATGCATTTAGAGTAGTTTTAGTTTGTCTAATTGAATTTATTTACATTAACTACATATTTTTTAATATAATCAATAAATTTTGTTTACTTACTGCAAATATTTTGATTGAATAAACTAAATAAATTATAAATGATCCATCAAAACTTTCGAAACAAGATTTGGTGGAGATTTAGTGAGAGTTCTCATGGTTCTCATTATGTTAGTGGTTCTCACCGGATCCTAACCCTATATATATATATATATATAGGGTGGGTTCAAATAAGTCCTCCCCTTCCCTTTGAGTCCTTGAGTCCTCATCTCAACCCTTGAATCAAGAGGATCAATGGCTAGGATTAAAACAAAATAAAGGGCTAGGATTGTGAGACACACACAATCAATCTTCTTCAAACCCTAGTATTTATACCCTTTCCTCACCCATTTCTCTCATTTTCAAATTTCTCTTTATCTCTCTACCTCCTTTATCTCTCTTCATTCTCTCATTCTAAAAAATTAAACCCCAAAAAATTATTCCCTCATCTCCCTCACTCACCAATCCCGACCACCACCACCCCCGGCCCACCCCCACTCATCCACCGCCAACCTCCTCCTGCGCCGCCTCGTCTCCGTCAGCCTTCCCCTGCTCTATGCCGCCGCCTCCTACCTGCCCTGCCGCCGCCTCCTACCTGCCCTGCCGCCGCCTATTTCCGTCCATGCCGCCTCCTTTCATCTCCTTTTTCGTTTTTGACCAACCTCTAAAAAAACTACCACCCACCAAACTCTTAAAAAAACTAGATCTGAAAAGATAAAAAAATTACCAACCACAAAAACCACCCATGCCGCCGCCTCCTTCCGCCTCTTGCCGCCTCCTCTCTTCTTCTCCTTTTTTTTTTTTTTTTTTCTTTTCAGATTTGCACTTCCTCTTTAGTTCTCGTTTTTTTTTAAAAAAAATTCTTCATAGTGTATGTTTATTTATTGTTATTTATTTTGTTAAAAAAAGTTACAACCATTTTAGATCTGAAAAAAAATGGGTAAAAAAAACTATAGACGACCATTTCAGATTTTTATTTTTTTAGATTTTTTATGCTTTTTATTTTTATTTTAGATCTCGTTTTTATATTTTTTATTTCATTTTTTAGATATTCTGCTTTTTTTTTTCGAGATTCATTATTTTTTTTAGATTTTATTTTTTATTTTGTTCTAATCTTGTTCTCGTTTTTATTTTTGGTTCTGTTTTTTTGTTGTTGTTTGGTTGATTTTTTTTAGATCTAAACTAAAGTTACATCATTCCGTACTAAAGTTTCACTAGTATGTACTAAAGTTACAAGTTTCACTAGTATGTACTAAAGTTTCACTATTATGTACTAAAGTTTCACTATTATGTACTAAAGTTTCACTAGTACATACTAAAGTTTCACTAGTATGTACTAAAGTTTCACCAGTATTTACTAAAGTTTCACTATTATGTACTAAAGTTTCACTAGTATGTACTAAAGTTTCACTAGTATGTACTAAAGTTTCACTAGGAGTATATACTAAAGTTTCACTAGTATTTACTAAAGTTTCACTAGTATTTACTAAAGTTTCACTATTATGTACTAAAGTTTCATTATTATGTACTAAAGTTTCACTAGTACGTACTAAAGTTTCACTAGTATGTACTAAAGTTTCACTAGTATGGACTAAAGTTTCACAATTATGGACTAAAGTTTTATAATTATGGACTAAAGTTTCACAATTATGGACTAAAGTTGCACTGGACTAAAGTTATTCATTAAGGACTGAAATTACTTAATTAATGACTATAGTTACATTAGTATGGACTGAAATTACACTAGAAAAGACTAAAGTTACCTAAACATGAGTTACACTATAATTGACTAAAGTTACACAGTTAATAAATGAAGTTTCACTAATAAAGTTTAAAGTTACAAAAATAATGGTTGAAGTTACACTCTTAATGACTAAAGTTAGCCTCATAAAAAGGCAAAAATCACATAAACTTATCTTAAAGTTACATAAATTCAAATTTATATACTCGAAATCACATTTTATTTTGAAGTTACACAAATAATGGTTGAAGTTACACTTTTAATGACTAAAGTTACCCTCATAAAAAGGTAAAAATCACATAAATTTATCTTAAAGTTACATAAATTCAAATTTCTATACTCGAAATCAAATTTTATTTTGAAGTTACACACATAATGGTTGAAGTTACACTCTTAATGACTAAAGTTACCCTCATAAAAAGGTAAAAATCACATAAACTTATATTAAAGTTACATAAATTCAAATTTATATACTCGAAATCACATTTTAGCTTAAAGTTACACAAATAATGGTTGAAGTTACACTTTTAATGACTAAAGTTACATCATTATGTACTCGTAATGTAGGTGAAAGTCATTAAAACCCACTCATTTGGTTCTAATCTTGTCCCTTCATTTTGTTCTAATCTTGTCCATTCATTTTTCTTTTAATCTTAGCCTTTCATCTTGTTCTAATCTTGTCCCTCCATCTCTTTCATCCAAAGGGCAAGATGAGGACTCATGGACTCAATTTTGAAGGTGGACTCATGGACTCCAGCTCTTGGATCTTGTTGATCCAATGGTCCTAATTGATAGGACCGTACTCACCTAAGTAGCTAGACTCACCGGATGCTCTCTCTATCTATCTATCTATATATATATATATATTCAGGATCTAGTGAGAACCATTAACATAATGAGAACCGTGAGAACCCTCACTAAATCTCCACCAAATCTTGGTTCGAAAGTTTTGTTGGATCATTTACCATTAATTTAGTTTATTCAAGCAAAATAATTGCAGTAACTAAACAAAATTTATTGATATATTAAAAAATATGTACTTAATGTACATAAATTCAATTTGTACACTAAAATTACTCTAAATGCGTGAAAACAAGCACTAGGTGCACGAAAAGTGCTACATGCATGAAAATAGTTACTAGATGCATGAAAATAACGGGCTCTAGATGCATTAAAATGAGCATCAGGTGCATGAAAATTGTTAGATGCATGAAACTGACTACTAGGTGCATGAAAATTAATAAATCGTATTTCACCTCAATTTCCGTCAGTAACTTATATTTTTTCGACCAAGATGTATGTTACCTAGCCATAAAATTCTACGCCGAACCCAAAAATGTCTTTATTTTTTAAAAATAAATTTCGTAAGGCGGAGTTCTCACGGTTCTCATTATCTTAGTGGT
>JAIUZE010020126.1:0-31905 GCA_022085475.1 Heliosperma pusillum
GCTTATAGTTAGTTATTGCTTATTATTAGTTGTTATTATTATTGTTATTAGTTGTTATTATTATTAGTTATTATTGTTTACTTTAGTTGTTGTTATTAATTGCTATTAGTTTAGAAATCACAATTCAAACCCCGAAATTGTTACTTGAGAGACAAACCTAGTTTAACAGATTAGAATACTACCGCCTCCCTGTGGATTCGATACCTTGCTTACCGCTGACTATTAGTTAGTTGTGAATTAGGTTTTACTTTGATTAAGGAGACGCGACTTTACCCTTATCAATGACGATACTGACCTCGTTCATGTTTTCAAAACTGCATGTTGTGATCCATTGGGGAATGGTGGGCATGAGTTTAGCAGGTATTTCTTTGAGCATGCGTGGGGATTGGAGGGAATGCCGCTAGATGATGAGTCTTAGCTTCCGTTGTGTTTTTCATTATTAGACTTCAATTCTAGTTTTGACTTTGAGTATTTCCGTTTGGAGACTTTATTGTCAGTATTGATTTGAGACGATGCTGTAATTACTATAAACATTATTTTTTATTGTCTATTTGATATTGACTAACTCGGGCAACCGAGATGGTAGCATCTCTATTTACTAAGGTAGGCATTGGTAAGGCTCTTTAGTAGATAAATGTGTTACACAAACGGGTCTATAGAGGGAGCGTATTACACTTTCAAATTACATTAATCCAAATGAAAAAAAAAAGTAAAATTTTCAAAACGCAACAAATAAATTCTTTTTTTGATAATCCTTTTATATACAAACACCAATGCACGCAAATTAAAGAGAAAACTTGTTATAATTTTATTACATGAGTCGTATGTCTTGATGTTCTTCTGATGTTGTTCCCATCATTTAAAGGATGAAATAATATTAGTAACGCAATTGTCGTTGTATAGTGGATTTTAGTGAACGAGTTACAGCTTCCCATCCTGCTTGTGTAGGGTGTGCAGCGTCCCAGAAGAAATAAGAATTAGGGTCTTCACACATTGTATACATTTTATTTCCATTTGTATCCACACTCCCACAATTGTATGTCGAATTTATACCCGTACAACATGGCACTAGCGGGTTCTTGAATACTGAATTTTCTGCAAAATCATAAAATGGTCACATATGAGTTGTCTGAACGTTTCAGACAGACTAGTCGGTCTGAAATGAGAATTTGGGTTGAAATAATAACTTACTTTGCTCAACCATTGGTGGTTGGATGATAGAAGAGAAAGCATTGTACAAGTCAATGGTGACAAAAGGAGAAGACGTTGAACCAGTAGCAGTCTGATTGTTAAGCTTGGAAATAGCTTGTTGCAACAATAGATTATGGAATTGTGTTGCGGTATTTGATGCGTTATCGCATTCTTTAAAGAGCGTAGGATATGTTGTTTGAGGAAGACATCCTAAGGGTTGTAAACCTGTCACTGCTATTTTCTTCACTCCCATCTTATATATACGTTCAAGATTCACTATTAATTGGTTCACCACTTGCGGTATAAATGTTTGAATATCCTGTTAAACAAAAAAAAAGAAGAAAGGTAAGTAAACTAAAAGAGAGTTGATATTATATTATGTCCGTTTTCACCTGAAAACCTTTCACAAAGAGCGAATATGAGAACTTCCACTTGCTCTTTAAGAGAGCTCTTCATCTGAATACGGATTATGTTCGTTTTCAATGAGACATGCTGTAGTTAAAATTATAAGTCATCTTTTTTTAACATAATAACACTCGATCGCTCTACTATTCCACTTTTATTGTCAAACTTTCAATTTTAGGAAGATTTAATAAATAAACGTAAAATTACTACTCTTCGCAATTAATTAGAAAGAATTTAGAACGAAGACAATTAATCGAGAATAAATTTTAAAAAATAAAAGCACAATAAAAGTGTTTCATAAATGTCTATACTTCGACTACTTTAGATTTAAAATTACTTGATATTCATGAAAAATGGAGGGATTAGTACATTACCTGAACGGTGCCGCCATTAGCAAGATAAAAAGAATAGTCATTACCAACAAGACTAACGTATGCAAGAGAATGTTGAAGATCTTGAGGAGTAAAAATAGATTGATGAAGAAGTTGTTGAAATATATCGATTTGAGTAGTCATGTTAGGGTATGGAGCTTCTGTATCAAACACTCCAGTTCCGCCGTGTGCGAAGTTCATTCCATATTTCAAATCGCTATTTTTTGCATTTCTCCATATATATGGTATTGGAGACTTTAGTCTCAAGGATTTTGCTGTTACATTTGAAAAAATACTTTTTATTAGCCATTCATAAATACTAAAATAAGAAATTTGTTACGTAAATAATAATCTCATCTTATACTATTCGCTTTATATAATTAGTACTAACAACAATAATTATTATATCGTGTCATCTAACATTATTACCTAAGTTAAGTGTTCCCCTTTTTTTTTTGCAAGTGTTTGACTGTAGTAGAGTAAATACAAAATTTATCTTTTGATGAGCTCGTAAAATAAAAGGGTTCATGGGTTAGTTTGTGAAAAAAGTATGCAATTTCCGGTACTTCAATTTTATGCTAACAATTATAAGCTGATTTTCAGCTAATTTGTCAAAAAATTTAAAAGTATCTTATTAGTTTCTTTTCTCATAATATTTTCGAGTTTTAACTAACTTGTTAAGACGTATTCGACCTTTTCAGCTAATGTCATATACAGAAGATGAGTTTGAGGAGAATATTATCACCTACATTTCTAGCTATTTTAAATGTTCAAAGTATCTCTTATAGCAAAATACGAAAAAAAAGAAAAAAGAAATGAAAACATATTCTCCCTAGAAAAACAATTAGAAAATTAGGGAATTTTATTTCAAATAAAGTAAGGTTATTTACTAAATTAATTCTCGCAATTAGGTTGGTTTTATACTATTTTTCGCAAATTGGTCTACGCAATCACTTTTTTTTTTTCGAGAAGTAGTTTGAAACCAACCCTAATGCGAGAATTATTTTAATAAATAACCTTACTTTGAAAAAAAAAATCAAAATTAGGTCTAGAAATTAAAATTCTAGCTTTGTATGAGAAAAAACATTTTTTCCCTTTCATCACTTTCTATATTATTAATTTAAGAGAAAAATAATCCTAACAAAAATAAAAATTGTGTCTCCAATATTAATATCGTGCATACACCATTATTATTGTGCAGTCGTGGGCATGATTGATTTTGAAAGGATATATGTCATATTCAATTAGATTTTTGACTCTAATCCAAGTGAGCTTGTTTACGGCTACCACTCCTTAACGTGTACCGCATTATATTAGTCCTTTCGTCTAAACCACTAATTAAAACTCTAATGCAAATCACCATAATAATAACTTATATCATTCGTCTCTCTTAATACGGGTATATTCGTCTTAAAAATAAAACGGGTCAAGTACTATCCCACTTATTTAAATAGAACAATTATTTTGCTAGTTCCTAGGAAATTTCTTTTTGTCTTACTCATACTACATGACCCGTCTAAAGGTTAAGACGCTTAAATGAGAATTTGCTTAAGTTATATCGGTTCGGTTTTTCTAACGTGTGCCCTAAGTTAATAACCTAAATATGACAAGTTTAATAACATATTTTCTCTAATTATGGCATAAATTAGTTTATATTTGAGCATATCATGAGAATATGTTGTTAAACTTGTCAAATTTAGGTTATTAATGTGTGTATCCTTTAGAAAAACCGAAGTTATATTATTGTACAAGTTAAGGGAACGTGATGAAGTTGGAAACAGATAAAATATAGAAAAACTATCATCTTGTAGTAAAAACCAAATATTAATAAAACAACAAATATTTAATGTGTGTTTATCTTGTACGAAAACTAATTTGCGTAAAGTTGCTATAAATGAGCAGATAATAACTTAACTAGAACACCTACCCCAAAATGCTAATATAGTCAATAAACTGACTTGAAAAATTAATCTCCAATTTTAAAATAAGACGGATTTATACAAATTATGTGTATTCATATACGGTATACTCCCTCCGTCCCGGTCATTTGTTTACCTTTGCTTTTGCCACTCTTATTAAGAAAAGAGTAGGGGACCATTTGTGGTGTTACTTAGTGGATGACAAGTGGACAATAATTACAATGGGAGATCAAATTATTCATTGGAAACAAATCTAACATAGAAAAGGTAAACAAATGAATAAAACACCCTAAAATAAAAATAGTAAACAAATGACCGGGACGAATAGGGTATTTTCTTATTTCATAGATAAAAGTCGAATTAATAAATAAATAGACATGTCTCATACTTTTATATACGGAGTATGTGGGAGGACGGCTTTTAAGACACTAATCGCATTTTATTTTGATGATTGATGTTAATTATTACTCCGTATAATGTAATATAGTCAGGTACGGAGTAATATTTAATCCAATGCAAGCTAAGATGCGGTAGAAAGCAACGTTCGACTTAAAACACTTGTTGTCTAATATTGTACTCGTATAATAGATCGATGAACATATCTCGTACTTTTATATATGTGGGAGAACAATTCTTATTTTAGTGATTTGAAGCGATTTACTTCGTATAATTTAATATAGTTAGGTAATACTCTGTATTCAATAACAACGCACGATGTGGTAGAAAATGACGTGCGACTAAAAGGACTAGTATAGTCGATAATGTTATAAATAATACATTAGGCAAGGTATCTTGCCTGAGTGCCCGAGGAGTACCTTCGCAAACGACTATGGAGTACTATAATTCGGAGTTCTTATGCTAATTTTGGTCGTAATAGTATATAGTTATTCCCGTCTACTTTTAATATTATTCTCCTATTTTCTTTATATACGGTTTTGTATACAACTCTTTGAATCTGAGTTTATCAATTTATATATTACGAGTATTATTTATTTGGCTAAAGATATAAAATCGACCATGCGTGACTTTATTTGTGGTTAAAACATTTTAAAATTTGACTTGCAAAAATGTAAATTGACAAAAAAAAAAGTGGAGGATATACAATAAAATGTACGGGTAATCATTATTATTGTTTTTATGATAAGGCTTCTCCGTCATTATTATTGGCACGAAATTTCTCTTATGTTCCTAAAAAAAAAACTTCTAATAATAAGTTAGTGTGTTTTACTCCGTATGAATTATTATAATAATAATCGTTTGGGGTGTGAAAGTAGATAATTGACATAGTTTTCAACATATTTTGCATGAGCATGCATTTTGATTATAATCTACGGAATACTAATTATACACTACTCCGTATATATCAATATATATATATATATACCCCGTATTAATTAATTAGAGAGAAACAAACCTAGAAAATCAGTGAAGACACGACCATCGGAAAACCGGCCAGAAGGACTTCCCGGAAAAGTGATCCCATAAGGCTTCTTCCACGAGCCTGCATCGGGGTTACGATCATTTCCGGTGTCAGCATATGAATCTCCAAATACGAACAACTTTTTTGGTCCGTGGTGATGATGTTCACATTGCACGACTCCAACACCTATACATAAAAAAAATTGTATTTAATGATATCGTACTTGTTAAGTACCACGTAAAATGAAGTATTATTAATTTATTATAGCTAAAAATTACCTATTAGAAGGAAAATGAAAGAACAAATGACGAAGCGAGACGAGAGATTTTCTCCTTTCATTCCGAAATGTCAAATAGCTCAACTAATACAAAACAAATATATAATACGGAGTACGATAGAACTATCGAAGTTTTGTACTCCGTCGTATATATAAAGATCAAATAATTAATAAATTGAAAGAGATATATGACTAACACAATAATTAATGAGTAATTAAAAAATTGATGATGGGATTATTTATAGAGAGAGCTAAAATTTAAAGTACTACGTAAATATTAAAAGACTAGGAATGTTTCGTAAAGTTAAGTTAAGATATAATGGGATTTATATAATACGGACTAATCTCACCAACCAAAGAAAAAGCAAGTGTATGTAAAATGATATACGACGACCAAGAAGAAGATCAAATGTAGTAGGCTTAGATGACATGATAAAATATTATGAAAGCCTGGTTGAAATAAAATGAAATCTTTGACTTTGTTCTATGTGTTTTATTTACCACAAATTTTCATTCAAGACGGGCATTATCCGTCATAAGTTGAAGATGGATAGTGCCCCTCTTATGTACAATATGCAAGTGCGGAGGCAAGTTGAGTGTAAATGAATCGGCCCACTTGCCCTCTTATTTGCATATTGTGAGATGGACACTATCTATCTTCAACTTATGATGGATAGTGTCCGTGTTCGGTAAAACGACAGGGTTTATTTATAGTAGTATAGCAACATTGAAGGTGTCATTTGGAAGTGATCAACCAAATACGGAGTACTTAAATATGGATTAAATTAGTCGGACACGGCATAGGCTTATTTTAAAGCCCGCAAACAAAAGCACTGGTTACACCGTGTAACGTACACGTATATGTAGGAAACCTTGGGCTGCGCTCGTATTGAAGGAAAAGAGTCCGCTTTCTCACATGTGGGACTATTCAATTTCTTCACAAATTGCCTTTTTTCTTATTATAAACTCAGCTCGTATGTTTGTCTGAACTTTTTGCTGGACGGCTGCTCAGGTGGGAAACCTTGTAGATGTATATTTTTTTCCCCAAATATAACGAGAATTACACGTTAATAGTACACCTCGTCTAGCATACTTACATTTTGGTGGAGTATAAAATCTACGAAGGATAAAATAGCAGTTTTTAAATATTACTTCCTCCGTTCTATTTATTTGTTTACCATTTTTATATTAGGGTGTCTCATTCATTTGTTTACCTTTCTATAATATGAAGATAATCTATGAGTAATGTAATCACCCAATGGGATCAATGTCCACTTGTCATCCACCAAGTACAACCACAAATGGTCTCCTCCCATTTTCTTAATAATTGTGTTAATATAGCAAAAGTAAACAAATGACCGGTGCGGAAGGAGTAACTATTTTGACGATATACGGTAGATTGAGCATGAGATTTACTCATTAGTGGCATCCAAAATCCCGACAATTATAAAGGAATCTCAACAAATTTGAGTAGGCGGGTGACAAGAATAAGAGGCATTTACGCCACAACGGCAAATAAATGAAAGGTGGAGTGCAAATAACACATCAATGGAGAAAACTCTCATGCATCTTGGTCGTCGAACAAGATGCTCCAAAGGTCCACAAATAAAGAAGTCCAACAAGAAGATGAATATAGATAACGAGCTCCCCTCAACCCATCTCCAAGCAAAAATCACTATAGAAATCCATTCTAGAGTAAAACCAATATGAACCCACACTCCATCACCCTTTTACAACAAGAAGTCAAGCAACCATTATTTCGAATAAATATTTGGACTTTTTTTTCATAAACTACTTTTTTTAGGGTCATTTGTGAACAACTATCTTTCATTTTTTTTGGCTTTCAACTACATTTCTTTTATTCTTTTTGAAAATTTCCACTTCCGGCGAAAAAAAGTAAACTTTCCAGCGTTGACTTGTTTTTTTCTCCCACATTTAACCCACATTTCTCCCTTTATTCACCCTACAAATTCTGAAAACTCAATCGTCATGCCCAACACCTTATCAAAAGTCTCTTCCAAGCAATACCAACACATAAAGTATCTCAATTTCCCTCTCCATTTTCGTCATCACCTTTACTGCACCTTCACCTCCATCCTTACATTTCGACAACCTTATAGACTACTCACGATTCATCAATTTAGTGTTCATCTCAGTCATATTGACGTATCCTCTGTATCTCTTTATGACAAAGATAATGGTGGCATAAGAAAGCTAATGAGGTTTGCTAAAGGAAAAAAAGAGCAAGTCAATCTAACTTTTACCCGATTGAATTTGATATATGGCGGGAGAAAGAGGAAGTCAATCTAATATATGCTTGAGTATTAGATTCAATACATAAAATAAAGATTGATTAATGAGATTGATTAAAAGGCAAAAAGAGCACATCAAGATAATCTAACTATTACCCGACTAAAGGGAGAGAAGAACAAATTAAATATGGGTTATATGTTTGAAAAAGTGTGAAAAAAGAAAGTCAACGCCGGAAAGTTGACTTTTTTCGTCGTAAGTGGATTTTTGGTAGGCTTTTGCAAAAACAATAATAGAAAGGTAGTTGAAAGCAAAAAAAATGAAAGATAGTTGTTCACAAATGACCCTACATAAATGTAGTTTCTACAAAGAAAACCCTAATTATTTCACTAAATAAATACCATCTAAAACCGAGTCAAACCACCAAAGATGGGTCATTGCCTTAGCCCAAAATAGCCAAAAAGGTATATAGAGGCTTTTATTTTAGGACACATAACACATAAAAAAGTAGAGGACAAAATGATAAAGGACCACCATAGCCGGATAATTACAAAGGATTGTCGCTGCTACCGTCACAAAGCATACCAAGAACCCCGACTCACATATATATCCACTATAGAGGACCCAAAGCAGAGACGACCACAATATGTCACTGGAAATAAAGGCGGGGGAAGTGGAGAGGGATAGAAATTGGCTAGTAAATACCTACCAAAATCACAATACGATACCACCATATCAGTCGACAATGTCATGTCGCAGGGTGGCAGGTATGGATGACGCGATGAGTAAAATTCTATAAAGCCCATATCCAAAGCTCGTGCTTTCATGATGTACCCATGCATACCTATTATTAAGGTCTGAAATTCGTAGACCCATAGACAACGCTGATGGGTCTAAATAATAGGGTTCAGGATTCTCCATAGGTCTAATCTTGCTTATTTTAAAATCATGAAAATTAATAAAAGTGTAACAAAAAAACCAACAAAATATTCCATGTCTACATTCACAAAATATCAAAACACCATACACGTAACCTGAAAACAACCACCCGTAACATCGATTATGATAGCATATGATGTAGATTATCTACATGTAAACCGACCGATGTATATATGTTTTATAATAGCGACCGTGACGCATTTGATATTTCCGGAGAATGGTGAGTAGATGTCTAGCAAGTGATCTCATGTGTTGGCTTGGCTTGATTTGGGACCTTGATCGCTACCTATCTAGCTAGACTTGATCTTTTTTACATTCATTAGTAGTTTTCAGTTTCTAAATTTTTGTTTTCGACTTGTGCATTTTTTAACGTTACATTTGGCTACTTTGTCTTTTACTAAAAATTATATATATACATATGAGCTTGTTTTTATATTTGCAGTTCGATACATCCTACCTGGGGAAACCGAGGCTGTAACGCATATCTTACTTGTGAAGGTCTTGCTTAAAAGCTTCCGGGTAAGTGGTGGTGGTACAATTACAAGACACAAGTGCTTTCTTCTCTAGAAGAACCATTTCAGCGGTGACGGGTTGTGCTACCTTCTTCACAAGCAGCCCCCACAACCATTGTTGTTTCAAATGCCCACATCTTCATTTGCCACATACAGATTGAATCTATTTTCTATCTACCCAACGAATTTATTAATCTTCACGCTGAATCCAGACATCTTTCTTATCAGATTTAGAAGTCTACATAAATCTGGCCATGATACTAGTTTGTTATAACATATATAAGAAAGATAAATAAATAAGGTGGATAAAAATAACGGATTTACGTTGTTCACTAACAATCTGTTAAATTACCGCCTACGTCCACCAGGAAAAGAAAAATATTATTGATTAGAAGAATTACACATTTAAGAGTATATTCGTAAGAATATTCCTATCTCATATGATTCAAAGTGTACAAATTTCTGAATGAATAAACAAACGACATATGAGAGTTTTTATAATACTTTCATAAAAGATGTGTACTAAACAGAGAGTTAGAAAACCTACCTTAACAGATATAGGAAATCCTATAATAATTTCTTAAACATGTAAGGAAGCCGAATAATAGTTTCCTAAACCTATATGGAAAATAAATCAAAGCAGAATCAAAACAGATTAAACAGATTCAAGACATATTCTAACACCTGTCTTGCCCCATAGTACTTAGTTACTTTTCCTCTTTCCAAAAAAAAAAGAAAAAGAAAAAAATGGTATGCATAATTAATTGTTATTCACAAAATCTCATTAACGACAGAGGTATCCGTCTTAACCTTAAGACGAGTCAAATAGCATACCATTTGCTAGACCTGGCAAACGGGTCAATCGGATCGGGTTCGGGTCGGGCAAGTTCGGATCGAGTCGGGTCAGTTCCGGTCTCTCGTTGATTTCGGGTTAATTCGGGTTGGGTCGGGTCATTTTGGGTTTCGGGTTTGTTGTCGGGTCCGTTTCGGATCAACCGGTTCGGGTTATTTCGGGTCGGGTCATTTTCGGGTCAAAGAATTAGAGACAAAAGGTCATTTTATGTCTTTTTGGTTCAATTAAAGTTATGTTTCGTCGGATCATTTTCGGGTTGAGTGGTTTTGAATCGGCTTATATTCGGGTCGGGTCAGTTATGGGTCAAGAAAGATCGGGTCATGTTCGGGTCGGGTCGGGTCCAATCGGGTTTCGGGTCACATTCGGGTGTTGTAGTTCGGGTCAATTTCGGATCACGGGTTGGGTCATTCGGGTCGGGTTGCTTTTGCTAGGTCTACCATTTGCACATATAAGACAAAGCACTATGCATTGATACTAGCAAAAAAATATGTCTTATTTATGCAAGTGGCCAATTACTTGACCCGTTTTATCTTAATACGGATATTATATATATCCGTCGTAAGGGAGACTTATTGATTGTTATTAGATACTCGTATATGATGAGTACAAAGTACTCCGTATATTAGTAGAATACGAGGAGGTATCTCAGTCAGAAGACGAATTGTAGCTTCTGAACTCTGAACCCTAAAGGTCATGATACACTAAAGACTTGTTAGTGTTACGAAGAGTTTCAATGTTTTTTCGGGCTTTCTGCATGCGTGCATGCATTCTATCAATAGGTTATATTATAAATGGGATGTCGTCTATGCCAAACATACGAATAACAGTAACTCTCCTTTGCGTACGAATAAATACTTTCGTTCTAAAATAATCTGACAAAAAAAATGGCAGATCAGTTTCTGGTATACCTCTTAGATAGCAATGACAAAAGTTCAAGTAATTATCACTGCGAAGGCGAAGACGATGACAACGACAACGACGTATTGTCCCTTGGACTAGAGAGGTTTCATCTTGTCCCTAAAAAAAAACTTGTGGTGTTTGACTTAAATGGTCTTCTAATACATCGTGACCACATCACCATGAAATCTTCATTTCCTAAAGATCGATGTCCCGATGGGGTTTATGCTGCACATGTTGGTACGTAATGCCTCTTCATTACGTCCCTCCGTCTCATTCATTTGTTAATTAACCTTTTTATATTATGTATGAGAGTTATTTTAATCAAAGGTAAACTTACAAATGATCAGGACTAAAGAAGTATTACAAATGACAAGTTAATTTTAAGGCGGACTTACAAATGAGTTCCTCAATTGCATTTAATTAACATTGATTCATTTTATCTTATTTTTGTCTCTTTATTTTATTCAATCATAAGTTTATAAGAGGCCATTTCTGGAGGAGTTTATGAAGTACTGTCTTCAAAGATTTGAAGTTGGTATTTGGTCATCCGCTCAAGTGTAAGTCCCTTTAATATCTTTTTGTTAAGTGCACTAAGACGAGCATTTTTAAAGTACAAATAATTTTATTTCTTTAATTATTGGCGAAGGAGTATTATCTAAGGAACATTCTCGAATAGTATGCGGTTTTATAATAATGTTGATTGCGTTAAACTATTTCGCGTACATATTTTTAATTACGCCTTACGAAATAATGTATATATACTTACATTTTCCACCCTTAATTTTTCAGGCATAACATTAATGGTATCCTTGGATGTGTTCTTCAGGAGTTCAAAAGCCAATTCTTATTTGTTTGGGTATGTTGACATACCGAGTATTGTGTTCACACTTCTTTTAATAGGAAAAAAATCATACAAAATAAATTTCTCTACTCTATAATTTGAATTCTGGCTCCGCCCCTGTATGTTGTACAAACCAATTGAACTCGTGCTGGTTGTTGAGCCCTTCGGTTATCGCTAACGGTTATTTTTAAACTTACATATATGTTGGCAGAACCAAGATCATTGCTCAAACTATGGATACAAGTATCCTGGTAATAAGAGGAAGCCTCTATTCTTCAAAGAGTTGACCAAGCTCTGGTCAAACCTTGGGTGCCACTTTACCGAATCAAACACTTTGCTAATTGATGATGACCCGTATAAAGCCCTCCTTAACCCGGTATTGTTTCGTGTGCTATAACAAATCTATTATACTGAGTAAATATTACGACTATGTTATGTATATATACAGTGGCGGTGGCGGATACAGAAATAATGTTTTTGTTTGTAAGTCCACCATTGGGAATACGTGACTTTAGATAATGATCACAAATCTTTTTTATGTAGCTAAATACAGGAATATTTCTCGATACTTATAATGTCAAGGATGGTACCGATACCGCTCTACGTGAGTCGACTATCTTCGTACCTAATATTTCATGTACTCCGATCCGTAGTTTATTATACTCAATGTTTATCTGATCAAATCTTTTTTCCGGTACAGATTTGAAGAATGAACTAGGCATATTTTTGGAGCGTTTAGCAGATGCTAAGGATGTTCCTTCATATGTAAAATCGCACCGGATTGGGCAGCCTGCTGTGGGGCCTGAACACCCCGACTGGGACTTCTACTCGACAATTCATCGTCGTTTCAAGAACTGATCAGTGATCACTGCTCCTTTACTTTCTACTGTGGCAACGTGCACTTTCAAGACACCAACTGAGTTGAAATCGAGCAACAAAGAAAATGTTACGGAATGGCCATAACTTCCAGTAGAGTTTTTTGTTTTGTTTTGCTCCTTTGTGCTGCTGCAAAAGCATCAGTTAGTACTGTTCTGTCTTCAATGTATTTCATTTGTGATTTGAAGCATGAACTTCTATGCGTTTTTTTGCTTCTTACTATGCTTGTTAATGTTCAATTCAATCAAAGATATTTGATAGTTTAGTTCAATTGCAATCACTGCGTTCAATTCCAAGGTCATGACTTAGGTTAGGGTCATTTTAAACAATTACTGTATTAATTAAAAATTATAATAACCAATCTATAAAAGAGGTCATGTGATGAACTTTCTTCGGAGAACCTTGAAATTTACAGGGCATGAAGTATTTTTACAATTTTTGATGTATTAACCGTTGTCCAAAGCATTAAGACTATTTAGAGCAAAATCAATTGTTAGGTCATGACCTTGGTAATTAAGAAATTAATTAAGGTGTTCTGAGATGAGGGGAATTTGTGACCTCTTCGGTGACCACATAGCTGTCATATTATTGGTTTCAAAATAATAAAAAAGACAATCCAAACAACAAGTATCTATCAGGGATGTTGGAAAGTGGAATATAATTGAATTGATGACCTTGGTCGAAGTAAAAGTAAAATCGGGTCGCGACCTCTGCTTGTGGATGGTCTAACAATCAGGAAAATAGATCATTTAAGTCTTTATATTGGTGAAAAGAGATTGTTTTCCAATTTTAATTCAAAGAGCATTTATAAGACCCAACAAAAAATACATCATTTCCCAATACTTTTTTAATTCTTGTAAAATAATCTCAAACTACTTAAACTAGAGAACATACGGAGTGATTAAAGATGTTAGAAAGAGAAAAAATGAACGGGTTCTTATTTAAGAACCAACAAAATAAAAATACTTCCATCAAATTAAAAAAACTTACAGTATTTACTATTGTAATATAGATTGAATACTTTATAACCATTTGGTATGGACCAAACCCAAACCGGATTCATTTAGGTCTGATTCTTGGTCCACACTTTTTCAAGTTTTGGTATTTCTATGGTCCGGTCAAAGACCGGTTAATTTTGGTCCGGACTGAATGAACCTAAATATAGGTATTTTAAGACTAATTGCCATAAATTTATAAAGTAATCAAATCTTTTATTGTCAAAATCAACTTTATACACTAAGGGGGCGTTTGGTTCAACGTATTGGAATGGATTGGAACAGATTCTAATATCATAGAGGTATGGAGTTAGAACCACATACTTGTTCATAAGTGTTTGGTTGAGTCATGGAATGGATATAATATAGTAATAAGTTGGAATGGAGTTAGAATCTTGGGTATATATATGTGTATGAGATTCAAGGGGTTGGAATGGAGTTAGAATCCATTAGGTATCTAATTCCATTCCAAAAGCCTCCAACCAAACACTACTAGAATGGATTGAATCCATTCCAATCCATTCCAAAACCTCCAACCACCTAAATATGTTGATTATTTATGGTAAAAATTCTTTAATCAATTACTTTATTTAACTTAATGAAATAAATTATTATATACTTATAAATAAAAAACCATTAATTTCGGTCTAATTAGGTCCGGTCTTTGGTCCACCAAAATATTTTTTAGGTCCAGTCTTTGGTCTATCAAAATATTTTTTCGTTCTTCGGTTTGATTCGATCTGATCCGGTTTTGGACTGATTCTCACCCCAAGGTTTTAGGATGAAATCTTCTTTGTGTTATCAAGTGGCCACCCCTCCGTTTGGGTGTGGCCCGACCCATTTTCATGATTCTAATAAATTGTAAGAGTGAAAGTTGATTAAATAACTTGACATTATATATATTCCATGAAGTTTGTGTCGTACAATTTACCTTTTTAGAGATAGTGTTTTACAACGAGTATTTTCTAAAGGTATTTAACAAAAATTCATTTTATGTTACTCATTTACTTTTTTGAGATAAATAAATACTCATTTATCACGGGTAATGTATAAGTGTCAAAATAATTTCACACCTTAACTATTAGAGCTAGTCATCCGGCTCGGCTCGGGTCGAGCTAGGGGTGGGGGACCTGCAACCAGTCGGGAAATGAAGCCCTGAGGAGTGGGCTCTTGATGGGCCTATGACAGATTGGGCGCGCGACCAGGGCGGACTAGAGGACTTGGTACCGGCCCGAGTTTTGGGTGGGTAGGGCCGTGTAAATGACGTCCCAAATCCCAATGGCCGGATTGGGCTGGGCTAGCTAGCCCGGTCTTTTGACCAGGGCTAAACCAAGTGTTTTTATCTCAAATGTCAAGATACACTTATTAAGGCTTCTTATTTTTCCAACGAAATTAAATGTTGTAAACTTGTAACTGCCACCATCTCACGAAGTTATTATCCAATCACATTAATACTTCTCTTGTCAACAGACTTATAAATCAAGAGAAATTTAGGGCACTGTTTTCCTTCCTTGTTGGTGAAGATAATGGCAGATTATCTTTCTAAAAAAGAAAAAGGGAAGTTCACTGCACATGACTCAGATAGCAGTAGCAAAGACGACAAAGACGAAGATAACGACAACGAGGACAACAAAAATGTTGAAGAAAGCATACTTTCTCTTAGTTTAGAAAAGCTTAATCTTTGTACTAATAAGAAAAAGAAGCTTTTAGTGTTTAACTTAAATGGTGTGCTAATTCATCGTGACCACACGACATCTCCGTCTACCAAGTATCGGTCTCCCGATGGAGTTTACGCTTCACAACTCGGTAATGTTTCTATTTATTGCATTGCATTTCATCTACGAGTTAACCTGTAATATGGACGACTGTTACTTTAAATTCATATTATTTGTTTTTTCTCCTGATACCTTAATTTAGTTTATAAGAGACCATTTCTGGAGAAGTTTATCAAGTTCTGTCTTCAAAGATTTGAAGTTGGTATTTGGTCGTCCGCTCAAGTGTAAGTTCCTGAATATCTTTGAACTGGTTTAGAATCTTATTTAGTTGTACAGAGTATATTATTATGTCACTTGCTACAATACTTCAATATGATATGATCAATGGTCGTTTGTTTTGTGTGCTTCTTTCTGGAGGTATATGAGAGGGTGGCATCGAGATTAGGCGCTACCTGGTGACGCCTTTATCATTGACCCGCAGATATATAGTACCAAATAAGAAGATTAGAATATATTACAGAATTTAATATTTCGGGGATTTCTTTACAAGTTTTGGAATCAGAAATAAGGCGAGAGTGGTATAGGTGTTGGAAATTGATTGCGTATAACTTGTAGCATGATTGTTTGGTCCAAACACTTCCTAAGGTCTTTTCTTCATTCATTATTCATCGGTTGAAGATTAATCTATATTCCATCCAATTTTACAGGCAAAACACAGATGGTGTCATCGAAAGTGTTCTCCAGGAGTTTGAAAGCCAGTTCTTATTTATCTGGGTATGTCATACATACATATATGCTGATTACAGACTTCTTAATCTATGAAACCGAACATTTCTATAATAAGACGATTGATCTTGAAGCCGGGTTTTACACTTCTTAAAACTCTTATTGTCATTTTTCTCTACAAGATATGAAAACACCTATGCAATAACAACATAAATGACTGATATGTCTTGCTTGTCCCTGTGTTTGGCAGGACCAAGATCGTTGTTCGGACTATGGATATAAGTTGCCTACTAAAAAGAGAAAGCCTATGTTCTTCAAAGAGTTGACACATCTTTGGTCAAGCCTTGCTAAAAACTCGGTCCCTAAGCGCCAGTTTTATGAATCAAACACTTTGCTAATCGATAATGAGACTTACAAAGCCCTCCTTAACCCGGTATTGCTTCTTCTGCTGGAACAACTCTTTTTGTCGTAATGTCTAATTAAGACAGCCTTTTATAACTTGTACATACTCTAAATATGATTTTTCTTCTTACAGCCAAACACCGGGATATTTCTTGACACATACAATGTCAAAGATACGACTGATAATGCTCTAGGTGAGACGACTGTCTAAGTATTCATATTCCGTGTAGTTTATATGAGTTGTAGACTAATTATCTGACTTATATTTCTGCAACAGATTTGAAGAATGAACTAGGCCAATTTTTGGAGGGATTGGCAGAAGCAAGCGATGTTCCTTCATATGTAAAATCACACCCGATCGGGCAGCCTGCTATCGGTCCAACTCACCCAGACTGGGATTTTTACTCAAGAATTCGTCGTCGTTTCAAAGACTGATCACTTTCAGTAGGTTTCTGGCTGTGGCGAGACCGGCATTGAATAATTTGCTGTCGAATAACAAGAAACGATATACACCATCCTTGCAGAGAGTGCCAGTAGAATTTTGCTGATCCTCATTTTGTTTGCAATGGCCAGTAGACCGGCATTGAACTAGCCGCTGACGCATCAGTATCTGTATCTCACTCGTAAAATTTAATGCCTTTGCTTTTTGTCGCTTGGTATCTATCTATCTATCTATACAATGGCGTTGGTTTTTATCAACGACTATGCAAAGTCTTAATCAAACACATTTGTGATATTGTTTAAATTTAAATCACTATCGAATCCCCTTCAAATGCTTTTATTCTTCGCTTCTTGTAACTCTTTGAACACAGCAAATGCTTTCGATTCACTCCCTCAAATCCTTAGACATCCACAAGACCACAACTCAATCCGACCACCCTAGCTCGTCTGTACAAACCACACCAATGACCAATACCCGTCCCATCTCCCTCTTTTACTTCTGCGTCCTCTAACAAGTTATTGTTTTCCACTGGTTGTCCCCAAGGTAGCACCAAAACGGATACAAACAAAGTAATATAATATCCCGTGAAATTTAGAAAATTGGAGATGTTATTTAAATTTAATAAAATATATCCGTATAATATTTTATAGTAACAAAAAAACATACGATTTTATTTTTTTAAATGTATTTGATATTAAAATTTAAATAATTGAAGGTAATATCCGACTTTAATTATAACTCATTCTCATCCTCGACCAAACCTATCTTCTAATCGATTTTTTTTCAGTCTTTCGACTTCTCAATCCGCATTTATAGGTATATGACTCGGTGAGGCATGTGTCGGTCTAGGTAGCACAGACACTTCTATTAATTAGTCGTACCGTGTCCGACACCGTGTCGGGTACCGACACTCATCAGACACGCACTCAAACGTATCGGAGCTGTGTCTAACTTTCTTCTTTTGTTTAGGCACGTGTCCTACGCTTGTCCATGGTATTTGGGCACGTATCTTAAATTCATGGGATGCTGTGTCACGTGCTTGTGGTGTATCCGTGTCCGTTTTGATGCTACCTAAGTGTCGGTGTCCAACAGTATGTCGTACACGGAACGACTGGTTAGAAGAAATGCATGTGCTACCTAGCTTATCCCTATTAGGGGATGTTTGGTTCATATTGTATGAGGTATGGGTTTGGAATGAGCCAAGCCCATACCATGTGTTTGTTTGGCAAAAATGAAGGTCTCATACCGGCCTATACCTCAAACCCATGAGGTATGGGTTTCTCAGACCCAACAAGGAGGGGGTGGGTATCTATAATCTATATCATACATCTATACACCTTATATAAAAGTGAGTAAGGAAACTTACTGTTCATAATGAACAGTACTAGGCGCAGCACTTTGCTCATTTACAAGTCAAAACGCAGCGTTCCATATTTCAGTGTTTTGGTCTTGTTTTGGGGGATTTTTGTCGTCACCCACTACAAGTCTAGACTCTAGAACCATCCCTTTTCCCATTTTCTTCCTTTGCTTTCTCTATCTCTCATGTCTCTTTCTTTAGCTATCATCTCTTCCCAACTCTCATCTTCTTCAATAACGTATTTGCTCTCACTATCAGCTCATCACCATCGTCATGACGGTCAGATCATCTTACCTTCTTCTTTAACGAGTGGATGATTACGGTAAGTGGATATTATCATTATTTTGTTTTTTTTAAAAGTGCCCAAATAATCCTATTTTTCGCCAAACAGGGAGGCATTCTCCCTTTATTTTCTTTCTGATCCGGATTCTTATACTTTTTTTTGGAAGTTTCAGGAGGGTTCTGATTGATATTTCGGTAAATATATGCCGTTTGCGTAATTAGGGTTAAGATATTATCAAGTTAGTTTGAAATCCCAACATCGGAATCAAGGTTAGTGACTCTATTCATTTGATTTCAATTTTGAGCTGGTACTGTATAGTGATTGCACTACGTATAGGAATATGCACTATCTTTAGGGTAATTGCTGTGATAATTGAATAATTGGATTGATGACTTGAATTTAATTTTTTATTATTGAATATTGAGAAAGATACAATCTTTCATCAGTATATTGTTTGATTTAATAAAGGTTTGGTAAATTAGGCTTAGGTTTGAAGATATAATCAATTTTTATTTATATAACATTTAAAAAGATTGCATCTTTGTGTTTTGATTTGAGTTGTGTATAAGAAAAGTACCGTTTATAAGTGCATTTTGTTAGCACCACATTGATTTGGGTATGCAAAAATTAATCATTTATAGTCTTCCTCAATTGCTGCTTTTTCACAACTTCAGTGAAATCTATTTCGTTAATGGAAGGGGTGATATCTCGCTCACAACCAGCTTCGATTTCTAAGGTTTTGTCGCAATTTGTTACACACTTTGATGTTAGGTCTCATTTTGTTAGCAACGGGTTGTTGTACCCTTTCATTCCCATGACTGATTGCAATTAATTCTCCCTTTGTGTTCAAGCTCATCAAAATATTTGGAGATTTAGGTTATTTTCCGTAATGAAAACCATATTTTTTCATTGATTTTATAGGCGGATTCAAAGAAGGGCTGGCTGTTTTTGCTAGAAGGCGTAAGGGTTTTAGGAGACTATCAGAATGAAAAGGTAAAACTCACTACTCTCATTTTATTCACCTTCGCTTGACAATGGTTTTTTTTTTTTTGTTAAATTCCCTATTTTTCACCTTTCCATTGTACCGTATTTCCTTAGTAATTCGCCTCACCGACAACAAATCTTGAGTTAGGACTGTAAATGTGAATATTGATTTTGGCCACCCATCTAAAATGCCCCAAGTCGGGGAAACGTACATAGGGTATTATTGGCTAGCCCGAGTTAGGATTTCTTGAGTTGGTTTTTTCACAAGTGCTCTATCATGCTCTTAAAAACCTTGTTTGAAGGGAGGAATTTATAGGCAAATGGAAAGGTTTTGAAAGGAAAACAATATTCGCCGATTCCCTTTCCTTTCCTTTCTCCTTCATCACCCCCTCCCCTCCCCTTCATTACTCAGATTGTATCGAGGCACACCCTATGGGTAATTTGTACAAAGATAGAAAGAAACGAGCTCTTTAGTATCTAGCTTAAGTTGGCTGTCTTTAGAGGTATTTGTTTTGTCTGTATTTTAGACTAACTATTCTATTACGTGTGTAGGGAAAGGGAACTTCTAGCTGCAACCAAACATGAACCCAATTTAGGCGTGGGAAAGTATCACCCACTCTTTCTGTCCCCAAGTGAATATCAGATGCATGATTCTGAAGATGTTGCTCGTGTGAGGAAGGCATGCGGACTTACTGGTTGCTGCTCATGTTTTTTATTACGCCGGTACTTTGGTTAGGGTAAGACATCTAAATTTTGTAAAATTGGTTGCCTAAAGTGGACTTTCTTGCATATACTAATTTTCTAATTGTGTCTACCCAACTTAATTCCTTTCGTTATGAGACTATAACCCAGTAGTTATTATGTGCTCTTGGGAGCACAGTATTCAAGTTTCAAGGTCCTCTTTGGTTTAGATCGATAAGATAGGGCTTGATCCTTATCTTTTAAGTTTCAAGGGAAATATTCGAGATTTTACATTTGAGAATTGGTGGAAGCACATAGCTTTGAATGCGGTAGAAATCTAAGAAGCATGAAATTTAATGTGCTCAGTGTTTATGACCATATTTTTTCGTCTCTGATGATTTGTATTTTATTATCCTTTTGAAAATAATGTTTCTTCCCTCATCAGAAATACTTGTACCTTATTTTTTTAATAGTGAAGATCATGTTTATTTTGGAAATCTTAAGCTTAGAATGTTTTAAGCCTGGTCAGATTTTCTATGCCCGCTTAGATATTGCAACTAATAGTAGTCATTGTACCAGTCGTACTACATAATAATAGGATTACCCACGGTGGAGATGTCATTATTGGAGGAGCCTCCCAATAATTATATCCAATTGATTAAAACGTCCAACCCCTAGATGGCTAATTAATACACTAATTGATGACATATTGATCAAACTAGAAGGGAAGGGAGGAATGGAGGAATAGTAGGAGGGAGGATGGAGAGGAACGAGAGGATGGAAAGGAGAGTGTATAACCAATGGCCTATCAAAACGATGATGGAAGAGGCAGGGGCGTGACATGTTGTAAGGGAAGGATAGGAAGAGGGGGGGAGGGTATGAGGGGAGCTCAGTGCATAACCAGAGGGAGTAGGGAGAGGGGGAATGAGATGGAGGGAGAGGAAAGAGAGGGGAAGGGAAGATGACCAAAAGACAGAGATCATTGAATGAAATGATTGATAAGGGAGCTAAGGAACAAGAAGATGACCTATTGATCAAAGAAGAAGAGGGAAGAATGGAGGAAGAGGGTGGGAGAGAAATGAGAGGGAAATGAGACTCGTAAAAGAAGTTATTTAGTAAATGTGTTTTTCCACTTTTTATTCATTGATATCATACGAGCAAGATGTATAGAATACATTATGCAAATCGAAGTATTATTTAACGAGATTTTGTAACTCGATTTTGGGGAAATCGATTTAATAATATGTGAAGGTTTTTATTATGCACAAATTATAGAATAAGAAGGTCTTGGGTCGTTAGGCGGTCGTTTTATGTAAAGGAACTATATATTTACTGCTAATAAATGAGTTCTCTTTTACAAGATAAAACCGCCTCACAGTGTGAGATCGTCCCGCAATAATTACTGTTGATTATGTGAATTTGGTTCGATTTGCTAATTACAAAAGTCCTTGTCGAAATCCACTTCTGGCAAGATGTAAGAATCGATATTAGACCATGTTTTTTGTTGATAATGAAGAGCTTTACCCCTATACCTTTCAATCTGGCAAAGCAGGTCTGCGCCATGGTTGGCTCTTACTCAGTTGAAGAAAGAGTAAAATTACCAATGCGTAATGAGCTACGGCTTCTTGAAGCTACAAGATATTGGTTTCATTCAATTGCATGTTATCTGTGTCAACTTGCAAGCAACTGAAGATGACATTATCTCGCCAAGTATGCAAGTGATATTATGCTCACTTTGTCAACATGTTTGTGCTTACAATGTACAAGTAATTTATTTTTAGGTATTCCCTCAATCCCAATCATTTGTTTACCTTTGATTAAAATACTCTTCACAAATTATTCAATAACAAAAATATTCCTCAGAAAGAATATAAAAGGTACACAAATGATTGGGACGGAGAATTTGAGTGAATATATAATTGAGTAGAAATCTGAATCATAGCTGAAGTTCATTGTCTAAACGTTGTTAACAAATTCATTTTTCCTAACCAATGAAGTGCTACGCTATGATATCTATGAAACACGAATTACGTATTATGAAATACCACATTGATAAGGACTTGTGATTTGTGAATGTCAATGATTTACATCTTTGAAAAGGTTGAGATTGAATCAGCTGTTTTAAAGGAGGATAATGATCAAGAGGGGGTACAATGGTAGAAAAACAATATTTACACATTTATAAGATGTAGGAACCGCAAATTTAAGCGCGCTCACAATGAAGGAATATCTTAAATGCCAATCTACGTATTCATGCTAATGCGTCGAATATAGCCCTTATGTATGTACCTTGTTCTTGGAGAGGCTTTCCTGGTTAAGCAAATTCTCGTTGTAGGAGGGGACTCTTCATCTACAATGTAGTCGTCATCTTAACGATAAAATGGTCGAGAATGTGACCATTTTAACGTTAAAATGTCACAACTAGAATTATTCTGGTAACTTTTTTAAGTAAAAAATGGTTACATTTTATTGTAAAGGGTCACGTTATATCCGTTTTAAGCTTAAGATGAAAAATGACCGTCTTAAGGGCTGGTTAAGTCGTTGATTCATGTTCTAGCAATACATATCAGAGTTTCACCCTTTTTTATTTGAACTTTTCTTGGTTTTGATATAGATTGTCATGGTTATTTTTCGAGAAACCTGTAAAATAAATATTTGAGGTGGATTCTCCGAATTTTCGAAACAATGGAATCTAGAAGACGCACAAATGTACCCCTAAAATTGTGTGTTGTCCTCATATTTAAAGACTACGCCAGAAAAAGCAGTCTCAATTGTGTGCATTCCTTACAGTGACTTGTGAATTCGTCATGCTCACGGAATAAAACTACACTGATATAAATATTTTGGGGTACGGTGCGCGAAGCGCGCCGTACAACACCCAAAACCAGTAAAATTACAAGTAACAATGTGAATAAGAAACTACATAAATTGTAAATTACTTATCTCTTTTTATTTGCAATTTGTTTGATGACATTTTTTATTTACATGCATTTTATAATAACAAAATTCTTATTTGACATATTGGTATTTACCTATTTTTAGCTATGTATGATTTCTAATAAACTCATCCCAGTTGAAGTTTAATAAACCAATGACACAAGGTTTGAGTAATCAAGTTCCCCGACCCGATACCACCCAGGTATGATTTTCGATTCTAAACTCCATAACTACGCCGAAACCAAACCCCCCCTAAGACCATATTTACAATGAATTAAGTACAAAGCAATACCTAATAACCTAATATTAACTTATAAGAGAGAAGCAATAAACTACGGAATATCAACTTCAAAATAAATACGGAGACAAAGTTGGTTGGAGACAACAATAAAGGCAAATGCAAGTTTATTATCCTGAACGGGGGAGTAGATATTACTCCACTTGTCACTCCTCGAGCTGGCCAACATTGCGGGTTGGCCCGACCCGGTTTGGCCCGGCCCGCATCTTCGGTTCACCAAAAAAACAGCCCGCTAGCCCGTGTGCCCAACCCGCCTCTCCACCCGGGCCGGGCCCGGTTTGATGAAGGTGGAACCCGGCCCGGTTCCCATCCCTTCCCCTGGCCCGTGAACCGTTTGGACCCGCATGGCCCGTTTTGGCCCGGACCGACCCGGTTCAATGTGGGCTGGCCGTTAGTGCTTTAATGCCTTTTTTTTTTCTAGTCATTTGAATTCAAAAATAAAAAATGTTTCCCCCCCAATTTGTTCTATAAATAACCACTACACTTAACCTAATTTCTCACACAATCTTATCTATCTTCTTAATTCTTAATCTTCTAATTATTCTCAAATACATAAGTTATAATTATTCAAAAATACTCAAGTTATAATTATTAATTTATTATTATCAATTACTCAAGTTATAAATTATAAATTAGTCTTAATTCTCTCTTTAATTTCTCATAATATCTCTAATTCTATCATAAATCATAATGTCTCAAAATAACAACATTGATATTCCACTAGAAATTGGTCAAGAGGAAATGGAAAGAATGTTTGATGGTAATAACTTTGATATTCTTTTACTTCTTAATGTTTTTAATTTTATCATTTCATTTCTACATACACTAAATTATAATTAATTTGATTATATTATTAATTAAAAATATAATCAAATTAATTGATACATATTCTAAAATTCTAAATATTAATTAATTGATATTCTAATTTGTACTACTTTATATTAGTATGTTACTAATTAGTTTTTTTTTATTATGTTTACTAACTCAAGTTCCACATACCCAAGAATCTCAAACCTTTGTTGCTTCGGGTTCGACTACCAAAAATACCGGTGGTAGGAAAGGCGATATTTCTTGGGTTTGGTTATTGTTTTACAACAAAGTACCTCAAGATGGTGAGCCAAGCCAATGTCCCAAAAACTTTTTATGTACTTGTAAAGTTTGTGCTCAAGAGGGGAAGTCGATCATCCCTTATAAATGGAAGAAGGGAACGGGAACGGGAACTTTGGCCCGCCACTTGGAAAGTAAGCATGAGCTAGATGCTAAAAATTACAAATCCGGTGGAGGAAAGAAAAATCAACCAACAATGAGTGGCTATGCATCGTCGGCTCCCGGTGGAGGTAAACCGTTTTTTATAACCGACAAGATATGATTGATAACATGGCTAAATATGTTTGCATGACCGAGCAACCTTTCACTTATGGTGATAGTGAAGAGTTGGAGGAATTTGTTAAATTGTCTTTACAACCGCTTTATTATAAAGTTTCGAGACAAACATTAAAACGTCGTACTCAAAAACAATATGAACAAACTAGAAATGAATTGATTGCTTTTTTTTCAACATATAAAAATCGTGTTTGTTTAACTAGTGATTGTTGGACATCTAAACAAGGTGAACCTTATTTATGTATTACCGTACATTGGATTGGTGATGATTTTAGATTAGAGAAACTTATTATTGCTTTTGATTTAATGGAAGAACGTCACACCGGTTACAATATTTACACTCGTATTAACAACACAATTAGTGAATTTAATTTAAACAACAAAATCATGTCTATTTCTTTTGATAATGCTTCCGCCAACACAAAATGCATTGAATATGTTAAACTAAATATGAACTTGATATTAAAAGGAGAACTAATCCATATTAGATGTTGTGCTCACATTGTTAACTTGTCCGCCCAAGAAGGTATTTCTATGTTATATCCCTTATTAAACTCAATTAGACCAGTAATTAAATGGACTAGAAATGGAATGAATTTTAGACGTGAATATACTAATTTGTGTGCTAAGTTGGAGTTAAGGCCTAAGAAATGGTCATTAGATACACGTACAAGATGGAATTCGACTTATAAAATGCTAAAAGATGCTATTGCTTATAAAAATGTTATCACTATTTTGTATAATGAACATGAGGGTTCTAAAGATGATGAAGTCTTAATTGATGAATCTATGTGGACACTTGCCAAACATGTGTGTGATTTGCTAAGAGCTTATAAAGATGCAACAAATGTTTTTTCACAAGTTTATGATCCTAATGTTCATTGTGTTATTTTGTCATGTTGTTCTATTGTTGATGAATTGAATAATTGTAATAACATTATTTGCTTGCAACCGGTTGTTGCTAAAATGAAGTCAAAATGGCTAGATTATTTTACCAAATTTCCCACTATTTATTGTGTTGGTTTGCTATTTGATCCATGTGTTAAAGCAAAAGGTTTAAAAGATGTTTTAGATTTTTATTATAGTGTTTTAGGTTATGTATATTGTTGGAGTAGGTGTCCTCCACAATAGTGCGCCACATGATAAATCTTATTATGGAATATAATTGGGATATTGATTGACTATATATATGATTAGTCAGTTGATTAACGTAAATCAATAACGGTTGGCTGACTAGAGTTTGACGTTATTGTCGTTTGACGGCGGTGATCAACTGATCCCTTTCGGTCACACCTAAAGGATGAAATCCAAATAGTAACTAATTATTTGTATACGATACAGTTAATTAGTACATTACATATATTCGATATGTACGATAGTTAATTGTTAGAAATTGAGTTAAGAACTCAAATTCGATTAAGCTTATTTTTCAATTATGCGATAATTGACTAATAAATTAATATCTTATTTTAATACGATTAAATAAGATTTAACTTAGTAATTAATCGTTAAATTACTAAATTAGTTGAGGTTTTGAGATAGAGGTAATTAGTTAATTATATTTACAAAGAGTTGTAAAATAAATTAACTAAGCATTGTGGGACCCATTATACATTGATATAATGGTAGAATATTACTTAAAATGTTAAGTACATATTATTCATTTATTTGTGTCATATAATTGTTATATGATCAAATTAACACTTAATTATACAAGATAATTAAGCATATGATTAATAAGTATTTGTGGGACAAATATCAAAAATCAAAATGGATCAAATTAGGCCTCACATGGCCGGTTATAGTGTAGTAGGTAGTGATGATGGTTGCTCTTATTCATACTCACAAGTAACATGTGATTATGACATGAATAGTAAACCTAAAATCATTTTACTCAACACTACGCTCCACCACTTTGCATGACAATAAAATAAGAAGACAAATCACTCATTTGGTGATCAAAGGGGCCAGCCCTCTTGGCTATAAATAGAACAATTGTTGTTCAATTTACAACTAGTTCATTCTTGCTTATTTTTCATTCATCTCTCAAAACTCATCTTCTCTCTAAAAACTCTCAAAATACTAATATTTACTAAGTATTACTAGTGTAGTAATATATTCTAATATTAGTAGTATAATATCTATCTTATTATCTAGTTAATAATAAGGGTAGATTATTTGGTATCATCTTGGTGCAACTTGAAAGAGGTCTTCTAATTTGGAGATTATTCTTGTTCATCCATATTTATAGCTCAAGAACAACAAGAAGGAGTTCTTGTTGTGCCCATATTATTTCCATATCAATGTGAGGAAATTTCTTCTTTTAATATAAATGTCTTTATATTTGCATGCATGTTACATAGATCATTAAATACTAAATTAACAAGTAATTTAGCAACTAATTAGAGGAGTCTAATTAAGGTCTATGGACTTTCATGTGGTATCAGAGCTAGCTTGTAGCATGCATGTTCATTTTGGACATTTTTATTAAAGTTATAAGATAACTAATAAATCAAAGATTTTGAGTTAAAATACGATTCTGACGAAAAATTTTGGTGTATGTATACCTACTGACCTCAAAATGTTTGTGGTCAAATTTCGTGATTTTAGGGATTAATTTGCTATTTATTATGATTTTTGGCGTTTAAACCGAGTTAACATGCATTTTATGAGTTAAAAGTTAACTACAAATAGTTGCATGTTGATTCTGGCCATGAAATTTTAATATGATCTCACATGCATGTCTTAAATATTTTATGTAAAATGTCGTGACTTTTACTTATGTATTGCATGTTTATTGATTTTTATACGATAAAAGTCGATAATATGAGATTATAATGTTCATAAAACTGAAACGTCCATTTCTGGTCTTGAAACTTTTTTTTACATTTCACATTCTGATGTTTATACTCCTGGTGAAATTTCATAATTTGTTTCACTGTTTTACTATATCTAATGTTTTTATTTGATAAAACCATTAAATACAAAGCTATTTGTTCATAAAATTAATATAAATTTTTTGAGCAAATTTTTTTTATTTTTATAGTTCCTGGAATTGTTCCAGAATGTACAAAATTTTTGTTTTCAACTTTTATGATGTTTATATTTTATTTTGGTTTTATTTCATAATTATTATGATTAAACCGTAATATTTAGCAAATGAAATCAAATCGATCTAATTAATGACCAACAAAATTAGTAGTGACTAATTTTGAGTTCTAAAACAGTTTAGTTAATTATTTTGAATTTAAATTAGATTTAAATGTTGATAGTGATTTTTAATGGTTTTAAAAATCAATAATCCCGTAAAAAACGAGCTACAATAAGCATGAATGGTTGTTTCGGCGATTTTGCATGAATTTGCAGCAATTTATTTTATTTATGTTTGAATGAATGAATGTCATTTATTTTATAATTTATGCAAATTTTGTACCTAGTATGGCCTAGTTAATTTTTATCGTTATTACCCGTAATGTAAGGGAATAACGTTTTGGTTGTAATTTTATTGCGATCTCGTATCGCCGGTTTGTATAATTTAATAATTTTATTTTATAGAATAAATGTATAAGAGGAATTTGTATATTTGTATATTTGTAATTATTTTTATGAAGACCCGGTGACTCCCTCAGACGGTGTCCATTTTGGAAGGTGTTCCAAGTGAAGAGGCAAGGGACCAAGAAAGTTTGGTTTCCGAATTTGTACTATCTAGTTAATTTTGATTAGCTAGGTGGCCATACTAGGATTTTATTGTTGCTTGGTTGCTTGCTTTAGTTTTCGCTCATGCCAAAATCGTCACACATGCAATTTTATTTCTCGATTGTCAATTCAACGTTATTCACAATTCACCGACTTAGTTCGCTTATAGGGAATTAATAAAAAAATTGACAAGACCTCTCACATAACTTAAAAAATTGAGATTTAGCCTTACCAATTAGTAACACCTATGAACCCCGTGTTCATTAGGGCTACCACGCTCGTGGGTCCCTTTTTACCTCGGGTAAGTAGGGTGATGCGATCACAAGCCAAAATTGGATTGGACTCAACGAGATAAGCTTTATCTTGGGACTAGGAGATGGATTTAGTTGAAATCCGTCAACCAAGAGTTCTAAGTGTAGAATTAGTCAAGTATTGACTTACCATTTTTAGATAAAGGTAGCATGCGATGACTATTTTTGTCTAAATATGGGTCTTGCAATCACTTATATAATTTCGTGAGGGGTCATTATATGAGTGACTTGTTAAAATTGTTTTACAAGTGAATTATATATAAGCAATGAATGTTTATTTTTCGTTGATATTTATTTTTATTCGCGAAATGACAATTATTTTTCTTTTATGAACTTATAAATCCGTTCAATCGTGGAAAAGGTTTCCATTATTTTATACGGTAGTATATTGATTGCGATCTTCGTTTAAACCACCGTAGCTAAAGAAAAAATGAATTTTATCTTTTGATCCTCATATTCACCATTGCAAATGTCTCTTATGAAGAGTAAATGAATAAGTCACACTTAGTCAAAAGCGTTTTTGAATATTTTGTGACGCCTTCTTATAACAATGATACATCAAATTTTTGCTCCAAAGAAAATGTTTGTATTTTGGTATGTCGTCATAATGCTCCTTATCGAGGCTTACCTCAAAAGAGGCCAAATCAGTTGGGATGACTAGGTTAATCGATTTATTTGAAATCGTGAACAAACCAAATACCGTAGTCACTTCATGAAAAGTTTATCCTTTTGAAGGTAAAACCATGAATTAAATGAAGAATAGTCTTCACAATAATTCCAATATACTTGTCTAAGTAGAGATTCATGAAAGTGAGTGGGAGCACTAAGAATGATGTTTATATTCTTAATTGTTAAGACGATGTTCAAGAGTAGGTTGGCTCGATTTTGACACAAGGCAAGGGATAAAGGCAAGACTATTTTGAATAGTAAAGTCAAAACCCAAGCAAGGTGTCAAACCCAACTTTTGACGATTCTATTTTACAGTGTAGGACACAAGAAAAGAATCTGCCCCAAGTTTTCTAAAAAGTTAGAAATTGGGTGTATTTTTTCACCCATAATATCTATATGATCGACATTTATTTTGCTAAATTGCAAGTTTTGGGTATCAGATACCCATTATGGTTTTCATCAATGTATTCAATGCATATAATAATGATTCGTGCGACGACTAACCATGATTAAATGTCGACCTACAAGGGAAATATAACTATTGTAGTTCTATTTTCATAGAGACATATAAAAGTTATAATGTGATCAATCTAGTCTTGAATTTAGAGGTATACATTAATACACGTTATTATGTACATGACCTCTAAATAAAGAATATAGTATCCACTTTTGTGTACGACACAAGTGTTTCACTTTTGTGAATAGAACAAACGTTGTATCTTTTTATGCCTATACTTGGTCAATGGTTATCCCATACCAATCAAAGGTAATTATATTCTTGCCCTAAACTAGTAATTACTTGTCATATAGATTGAAAAAGGCTCAAAATTGGTGACCTATGTCTAATCTTAATTCTGGATTGTGTAGCACATTAAGAGGCTAGTATTAACAACTATCCATAACCCATCTGATTTTGAATCTTATGGTGTGTGCGAATCTTGTATTCAAGGCAAGATGATTCGTGCCCTTTTGTTGAAAAGGAAATCGAACTAGTAAATTATTGGCCCCATTACATAACAATACGTGTGGTCCAATAACAAACACAACCAGAGATGGTAATGATTACTTCACTTGATTTACCAACGATTTAAGTAGATATTATGTTTGATTCTACTTAATGAGGTGCTAAGAGAAATCTTTGAAAAGTTCAAAGAGCTTCAATGAGAAGTAGTTAACCACTAGAGCATTAGATCCAGGACTTACGACTAAATCGTAACTATAAATATCTAAGTATTGACTTTGATTTTCACCAAAAGTATTGTGAAATAGTTTCACGAGTTAACTTCTCTAACACACATTATGAGATAAGGTGTTGTTGCATAGAGATACAGAACCTTATACGATATGGTTTTGTCTTTGTCAAGTCAAAATGAGCCATTTGACTAACCTTGGGATCTTAATATTTTTGTCTGCTATTTCTTTTCCCACCATATTAAAACACATTTAAAACAATCTGATTTCATTCCATATACGATATGGGTAGGTAGCGTACCTAATTTATAAGTTATTTGAATGGAACAAGTGCTCAATAATCCCACATTGACCACGAGAACAAAGCGTTTGTGACTTGTGATGCTGTCTTTCAATAAAAATACGATTATTTCTTGATAAGACAGAATGGGAGAAAATGTTTCAAGAGCCACAAACTGAGCATATGGTCCGGAAAAAGTTTTCCTCATTGCTTGTTCAGTAGTTGTTTCTTCGGAACCTAGGAGGTCAGGTGGAATTTTATCACTCCTTAATAGTGATGAAATATGTGACTTATAAAAGACTGTTTTTGGTCACAACTTCTTGTTATGGCTTAGAGTCATGCGATTTGTAATGAAGGACTCCATGCATAATGGTCAGGTATGTAACCTGTTAAATTTTACTTGAAGAAGTACGACCTCTTCAATGTAAATTGATTTTTAAGATCGAAATTTGCATGGATGAACATTAAAATGTTTTCAAAGATAAATTGGTAGGCAAAGAGTTTTGCACCAACCTTATTTCTTTGATCCATTCGAATATACTTAGCGATTACAGCATATCATAATAGTATGATGCCAACTGGATCTCAAGAACCACCTTCTTGAATACGATTCTAGAAGAGGTAGTATATTTTATATTCACCTGTGGGTTCGTAGATCCTAACTATCCTAAGTTAATTTGCAAGCTTAAGAGGATGTCTTACGTAAGCACTAAAGAGTTGGAATTAGTGTGTCAATCATGTCATAAAATATTTCTCGATATCTCGAGGAATTATGTTTATACATGAAGTTTAGTGGGAGTA
>JAIUZE010020128.1:0-11743 GCA_022085475.1 Heliosperma pusillum
GGACATTTTGCTAGAGAACGTCCATCTAAAAGAACTCTGAGCACTCTAGAGGTAATCCATTGGGGGGATGATGAGGTGTTGGTCTGTGATGAGGAGATGGAAGAGCCTGAGATAGAGGCTAGTGAGGAGTTGATAGAACCTGCTGCTGGGTTAAGTCTGGTGACTTGGAGGGTGATGCACACACAACCCCAACCCTTAGAAGAAGATCAAAGACACCAGATCTTTAGAACTAGGTGCACCATAAAAGGGAGGGTGTGTAATCTGATTGTGGATGGAGGGAGTTGCACCAATGTAGCCTCTAAGACAATGGTGGATAAACTAACATTGTCCACCAAAGACCACCCTCAACCTTACAAGCTTAGGTGGCTGAACAAGGGGGCTGAAGTTAGAGTAGATCAACAATGTGTTGTTCCATTTTCGATTGGGAAAGGATATGCTGATGAGGCCTTGTGTGATGTATTGCCTATGGATGCTTGTCACCTTCTATTAGGGAGGCCTTGGGAGTTTGATAGGGATGCTGTCCATCAGGGAAGGGACAATACTTACTCTTTTAGGTTTGGGAAGAAGAAAATCATCTTAGCTCCTTTACCCCCTATCCTGAAAGGGAACCCTCCACTCTTAACTGAAGCTGCTAAGGCAGTTCTGCTGTTAAGTGAAGCAGAGATGGAGCAAGAGTTAAATGATCTTAGGCCAGTCTATGTCCTCCTCACCAAGGAGGTAGGGGAAGGGTCTAACCAAGTGCCTAAGGAAGTACAAGCCTTGCTGACAACCTATGAGGATGTTTTCCCTGCTGAACTACCTAGTGGATTACCCCCACTAAGGGGAATTGAGCACCACATTGATCTAGTACCTGGGGCTGTCCTTCCAGACAAGCCAGCCTATAGAAGTGACCCCAGGGCAACACAAGAGCTGCAATCTCAGGTGGGAGAATTGCTTAGCAAAGGGTATGTCAGGGAGTCTCTTAGTCCTTGTGCTGTACCATCACTGCTAGTGCCTAAGAAGGATGGAACTTGGAGGATGTGTATAGATAGCAGAGCAATTAACAATATCACCATTAAGTATAGGTTCCCTATACCTAGACTCAATGACATTCTGGATGAACTCAGTGGGGCTCAAGTGTTCACTAAGATTGATCTAAGGCAAGGGTATCATCAAGTAAGGATAAGAGCTGGAGATGAGTGGAAGACTGCTTTCAAGACCAAGCCTGGGCTGTATGAATGGTTAGTGATGCCATTTGGGCTCTCCAATGCCCCTAGCACCTTCATGAGGCTCATGACAGAAGTCTTAAGGCCTTACTTGGGAAATTTCATTGTGGTATACTTTGATGACATTCTAGTCTACAGTTCAAGCAAGAAGGAACACCTACAACATCTGAACTTGCTTTGTGAGGTTCTCAGGAAGAATAAGCTATATGGTAAGCTAGAGAACTGCACTTTCATGCAGCCTGAGGTTCACTTCCTTGGGTTCATCATATCAAAGGATGGGGTAGCTGTTGATCCTGAGAAGGTTAAGGCAATCAGGGATTGGCCCACACCTAAGACAGTAACAGAGGTCAGGAGTTTCCATGGGTTGGCATCCTTCTATAGAAGGTTCATTCAGGGGTTCAGTTCTATCATCGCTCCTATCACAGAATGCATGAAGAAAGGAGAGTTTACTTGGGGAGAAAAGGCAGAGAAGTCCTTCAAAACCATTAAGGATCTGTTGTGTAGATCCCCTATACTAGGCTTACCTGACTTTAACAAACTGTTTGAAGTAGAATGTGATGCAAGTGGGTTAGGAGTTGGGGCAGTACTGGTTCAAGAAAAGAGGCCCATAGCCTATTTCAGTGAGAAGCTAAGTGGAGCAAGGTTGAATTACTCTACCTATGACAAAGAGTTTTATGCCATAATGAGAGCTCTGAATCATTGGGGGCATTACCTAAAACCTAAGCCTTTTGTGCTACATTCAGACCATGAAGCTTTAAAGTTCATCAATGGTCAACACAAACTCAACCCCAGGCATGCCAAGTGGGTAGAATTCCTGCAATCTTTCTCCTTTTCAAGCAAGTACATAGAAGGCAAGAACAATGTAGTAGCTGATGCTCTTTCTAGGAGATCTGTGATGTTGTCATTCATGGAGCAAAGGGTCCTAGGCTTTGAATTCATGAAGGAACTCTACATGGAAGATCCAGACTTCAAGGAGGAATGGGAAGTGTATGCAGAAGGAAAACTCAAGAAGGGGAGCAAGTACTTGACACAGAATGGATTCCTCTTCCAAGGAAACAAACTATGCATACCTAGAGGTCCTTACAGAGGATTACTAGTCAAGGAGGTCCATTGCAATGGACTTGCAGGGCACTTTGGGGTACAAAAGACCTATGAGATATTGCATGAGCAGTTCTATTGGCCCAAGATGCTAGGTGATGTGCAGGACACTATAAAAGGTGCAAACCCTGTCAACTAGCCAAGTCACAGTTCCATGCAGGTCCCTACACCCCACTACCTGTACCAAACAAACCTTGGGAGGACATCAGTATGGATTTCATAGTGGCATTGCCTAGGACACAAAGGGGCAAAGACTCAGTAATGGTGGTAGTGGATAGGTTCAGCAAAATGGCCCATTTTGTTGCTTGTAAGAAGACAGAAGATGCCATGGGGGTAGCAGAACTCTACTTCAAGGAAATAGTAAAGTTGCATGGGGTACCAAGAAGCATTGTGTCTGATAGGGATACTAAGTTTATGAGCCACTTTTGGAGGTCCCTCTGGAGGCTCCTAGGTTCAAGGTTACTCTTCAGCACAGCATACCATCCCCAAACAGATGGGCAGACAGAGGTTACTAACAAAACTCTAGGAAGAATCTTGAGATGTATCATTGCTAAGTCATTAAAGGATTGGGATATCAAACTGTCACAAGCTGAGTTTGCATTCAATAGAGCTCCCTCACACAGCACAGGTAAGACCCCTTTTGAAGTTGTTTATGGTGCTAATCCTCTAATGCCAACAGACCTAGCACCAGTGATAAGGAAAGAAGTCAACTATGATGCCAAAGAAAGAGTACAACAGATGATGCAGATTCACAGTCAAGTCAAGAAACAGATTGAGAGAACAAATGAAATGTATAAGTCAAGAGCCAAAGGTCCAAAGAAAGCTAGAGAGTTCAAGGCAGGAGACATGGTGTGGCTGCACTTAAGGAAAGAAAGATTCCCAGAGAAGAGGAAAAACAAACTCATGCCAAGAGCTGATGGTCCTTTTGAAGTGCTTGAAAGGGTAGGACCTAATGCTTACAAGATAGATTTACCAGGGGATTATGGGGTACATTGGACATTCAATGTGGGAGACGTAAGTCATTATCAAGAAGACTCTGAGGATGAAGAGGATTTGAGGGCAAATCTTTTTCAAGAAGGAGGGGTTGCAACAGGAGTTCAATGCCATGCTCAAAGACAAGGCCAATCAACCTATGATCAGCCTAACCAGGATTCAATGCCAAACCTACCCTATGTCAAAAGCTATCTTAATGCTTTGTATAGCCCAGGCCCAAGCCACCACACAAAGACACGAGCCAGTGGTAGCCATGACACGAGCCAAGACCAAACAAGCCACAAAACAGACTCACAAAACAAGCCAACAAAACCTTTGGAAACTCAGCCAGCAGCAGTGCCTTGGGGAGGGTCTCAGGGCAACTTCCAAGCTTAGGGACTCCAAACCAACTATGGGGCATGGTACTAGGGAGGGTCTACTACCTTTTTGTCCAGGAAACCTTCCTCAGAAAACGTCAAGAACACCCCTCAAAACACAATCCAAGTGAACCAGTCCAGTTACAGCCTTACATGTAGCAGTTTAGCTGTTTTGTCAAACCTTCCTCTTTTAGCCAATCAAACAAGCCAACCAATCCCTAAACCTATGTCTTGGGAAGGTCCTCTACAACTTTTCCCAGGACTTCCCTTCCAAGAAACAAACACACAAAGAGTTAGCTTAGGGACAACTTCAAACTGTCCAGATTTCAGCCTTTGGTGTAGTAGTTAATATGTCACTGTCAACCTTCCCCTTTTGAACAAACAATGCGTGAGGTACCTTCAGCACATCTTTGGGAGCCTTCCTACTTCAGTTTGGTTCACAAACCCAAGCTTGAAAGTCCACTCTTCACCCAAGACACACCTGATCAAACAATTAAGGAAGATTGTCTCTTTAGAAACTACTTTCTACTTTATCTACTTTATGTCAGAATTCTGCAAGTTTGTAGCTGTTATTTTGTTTCATGTTGTAAGCCCTTGTGGCCCTAGATGTGTCCTAAACGTCTGAGTGTATCCTTGCTGCCTATATAAGGCCTTCACCTAATGAAATACAAATCAGATTTGAAGTAAAACATAAAACTGAAACCTTGTTTCTGTTGCATCTCTTGGCTGTGTGCTTGAGACAACTTCCTTTGCTTTGTGCTTGGAAGAGAGCTTGGGTCCTTAGCTGTGTGCTGGGATCAAAGTTCAACCCTCAATCATTGGCTTTGTGCTTTGGTTAAGGTCCTATCCTTGCTCTTTAATAATCAATTCAAACAGAAACAGAGTATTTGCAAAGTGTCTGAATCTCAATCAAATTGTCATTGTTTAGTTGTCTTTCTGAATAATTTCAGTGCACCAGCAGAGTGGTTTTGTCTTGCAGTTCAATAGTGCTATGGGGAAAGAGTCTGCATTGGTGGATAGAGGTGGTGGGGATGACAATCCCCCATCTCATCATGACTAGAATAGGAGTGTGGAACATTAGGGGCCTGAATAATGTGATTAAACAGAAATATATTAAGTGGTATCTTCACCAGATGGGTGTTGAGATATTTGGGCTCCTTGAGACAAGAGTGAAATCCTTGTCTCTAAACAAAGTAGCTAGCAATGTTTGTTTATGCTGGTCTTATGTTACAAATCATACTCATCATGTTGGTGGTAGAATTTGGGTTTTATGGAAGAATCAAGGTTTAAAGGTGGATGTGGTTGCAGTGACATCTCAGTTAATTCATCTTAAGGTGCAACATGGAAATATTAATAGCTATTTTATTACTTTTGTTTATGGGTTAAATAGAATTGAGGAGAGAGCCCCTCTTTGGAATGATCTTGTGAGGCTGTCTACTGTGGACCCTTGGATCATCTTAGGAGATTTTAATAATGTGCTCCATGCCAGTGAGAAAATTGGATTACCTGTTAAGGATTCAGAAACAGTTCCTTTCCAAACTGCTATAAACAACTGTGACTTAAGGGATATAAAGACTTTGGGGGCCTTTTTTACTTGGAATAATAAGCAACCTAGTGGTACCAGAGTATTCAGCAGAATTGATAGAGTGTTGATCAATGATGGTTGGCTTCAGTTTAGGCCTAATGCTTATGCTTTTTATGGACCTGAGGGGGAGTTTGATCATTGTCCTTGCTTGATTGAGGAGGGTGGTGTGATTCAGGGTGGTAAGAAACCTTTTAAATTTTTTAATATGTGGAGTAAGGTAAAGGAGTACAAGGAGATTGTTAGAGAAGGCTGGAAGCATCAGTGTAGTGGTTCACCTATGTTTAGAGTGGTATCCAAGTTAAAGAGTCTTAAACCTCTTCTGAAAAATCTGAATAAGGAATTATTCTCTGATATTGAGAGGAATGCTGATGTGGCTTATAGCATGTTGATGGAATGTCAAAAAGAGTTGCAGCATGATCCTTTTAATTGTAACCTCATGGATAAAGAGTACCAAGTCAGGACTAGTTATATGATGCTAGCTGAGGCTAAGATGGACTTTCTTAGACAAAAAGCTAAATGTCAATGGGCTAAGGATGGTGACACCAATTCTGCCATGTTTCATAAGGTCATCAAGTCTAGACAGATTCAAAACAAAGTTTTTAGAATTGAAGGAATGCAGGGGGATATGGTTGATAGGCCTGAAGATATTCAAAGAGCTTTTGAGGAGTACTATCAGTCTTTGCTTGGGTCTTGTGGTGTAACTTCTGATTTCTATCCTAATATTTTGAGGGCAGGTCCCAGACTGGATCAGGAGGACTGGGAGACCTTGTGCAGTATTCCTAATTCAGAGGAGATTAAGAGAATTGTTGATTCTATACCTGATGATAAGAGTCCTGGCCCGGATGGGTATACTAGTTGTTTCTACAAGACTAGTTGGGGGATCATTGGTGAAGAGATTTGTAAGGCTGTGCAGGATTTTTTCAGGTCAGGTAAGTTGTTAAAACAAATTAATACTACAAATGTTGTGCTTATCCCTAAAAAGGAGAATCCTAGTAGTGTTAAGGAGTTTAGACCTATTGCCTGTTGTAATACCTTGTATAAAGTTATATCTAAACTGTTGTGTGAGAGGCTGTCAAAGGTGCTTCCCAAAATTGTAAATCCTGCTCAGTCTGCTTTTATTAAAGGCAGGAGCATTATGGGGAACATTCTTATTAGTCAGGACTTGGTTAGACTTTATCATAGGGCCAATCCCTCTCCTAGATGTTTAATTAAGGTGGATCTGAGGAAGGCCTATGATTCAATTGAATGGATTTTTGTTCAGAATGTCCTTCAGAGCCTGGACTTTCCTGAGCATTTTTTGAGGATGATCATGCAATGTGTTTCCACTACTTCCTATTCTATTGTTCTTAATGGTAATTCCTTTGGGTTCTTCCAAGGTAAGAGAGGACAGAGACAGGGTGACCCCTTATCTCCTCTTCTTTTTACTCTCTGTATGGAATACTTGAGTAGATTGTTGATTATGATAGGTGATCTTCCTGGTTTTAAGTTTCATCATTTATGTAAAGGGATTCATCTTAATCATCTTATGTTTGCTGATGATCTACTCATTTTTTGTAAGGGTGATCTTAAGTCTATATTCATGATTGTGGAAGGGTTTGATGTGTTCTCTAAGGCCTCAGGTTTGAAGATTAACAATGAGAAATCTGATCTGCTTATAAAGGGGGTGGATAGGGAGACTGAGGAGTTCATTTTATCTCAGACTGGATTTACTAAAGGTAGTTTACCTTTCAAATATCTTGGAGTTAACATTTCACATAAGAGGCTGAGTAGAGTTGATTGTAAGGTGTTGGTTGATAGGATGAGTGCTAGGATTAAAGGGTGGAACAGGAGAAAAATTTCTTACTCAGGGAGGTTAATTCTGGTTAAAGCAGTATTGAGTACCATTCATAATTATTGGGCACAGCTCTTCATTCTACCTGTGGGAGTTTTGGATACACTCAAGGCCCTTTGTAGGAACTTTCTTTGGGAAGAGGAGGAGAATTACTCAAAGGCTCCTCTTGTTGCTTGGAGTGTTTTATGCAAGGGTAAGAAGGAAGGGGGACTAGGCATACATGATAGTACTAATTGGAATATTGCTGCTGTAGGAAAGCTTGTGTGGTGGATCATGCTTAAGAAGGATCACCTTTGGATTAAATGGATAGATAAGATATATTTGAAAGGGAGGAATTGGCTCTCTTATACTCCTAGCAGTTCAAGCTCTTGGGCTTGGAGAAAGATATGTGGAGTTAAAGAGATTCTTAAGGATGGCCTTCAATCTGAGGAATGGCAGGAGGAGGAAGGGTATTCTATTCTAAAAGGTTACAAGTGGCTGGCTGGGAATGATGACACTAGAGTGGATTGGTATTGTATCACTTGGAACAGGTTTAACATACCAAAGCATTGTTTCATCTATTGGTTGGCTGTCAAGGGTAGATTACTTACTCTAGACAGACTGCATAGAAGAGGGTTTACAGGTAGTCTAGATTGTTTTTTGTGTGGAATCAATACTGAAGATCATCAGCATCTGTTTCAGAGCTGCTGTTATGCAAGGAAGTGTTTTGAATTTCTAGATGAGATGCTGCAGGTCAGGCATATTGGAGACCATTCTCCTTCAGCCTTGATCAGATTGAGAATGGGGACGGGTTTTATAAGAAAGGTTTACTGGTCTTTAATTGTGGCAGTCCATTATAATATATGGCATTGTAGGAATAAATGCAGGTTGGAGGATTATATTATGAGGCCTGAAAAACTGGTTCAGGATGTTCTTGTTCAAGCAAAATTAAGACTAATGCAATTAGAGTTGGGTAGCATCAAGAGGGAAGAGATTGTATGGTGTAGGACTAGACATCTTATGTAATTTCTAAGCTCTTTGTATGTTTTATGTTGGTTTTGTATGTGTTAGATGGTTGTGTTTGTAAAAGGATTGTGGTTTGAAAGGGCTTTATGCCGTATTAATCAAAGCTTACATTTGCACCAAAAAAAGAATATGACAAATGAAGTACGAAGTACTATATTTAAGTATCTAGAATAATATTTTGTTTAACGGGCCGCCCTATCCAACCCTACACCATTTTCCGTCCTAATGAAGGATAGTCGTCGTCCTCGTTTGATGATCTCATTAAGTTGCTAAATATAAATCTTTAGCATGCTAGATACACACGTGTAAGTTGCTTGATATAAATATTTAGCATGTTAGATACTCCTTTAAATTGTAAGATACATATCTCTAGCTAGCTGGATACACTTCTAGCTAGCTGGATACACTTCTCTAAATTGCTAGATACATACTTCTAGCTAGCTGGATACACTCCTTTAAATTGTTAGATACATACATCTACCTAGCTGGATACAGTTCTTTAAATTGCTAGATACATACCTATACCTAGCTGAATACACTCCTTTAAATTGTTAGATACATATATCTAGCTAGCTGGATACACTCCTCTAAATTGCTAGATACATACCTCTAGCTAGCTGGATACACTCCTTTAAATTGCTATATACATACATCTAGTTAGATGGATACACTCCTCTAAATTGCTAGATACATACCTCTAGCTAGCTGGATACACTGCTTTAAATTGCTAGATACATACATCTAGCGAGCTGGATACACTCCTCTAAATTGCTAGATACATACCTCTAGCTAGCTGGATACACTCATTTAAATTGCTAGATACATACATCTAGCTAGCTGGATACAGTTCTTTAAATTGCTAGATACATACCTCTACCTAGTTGAATACACTCCTTTAAATTGTTAGTTACATATCTCTAGCTAGTTGGATAACTCATCTAAATTGCTAGATACATACCTCTACCTAGCTGAATACACTCATTAAATTGTTAATACATACCTCTTCTTTAGGATACACATTCCCATTCATTTGATTTCATTTCCCCTTGGAAAGGGCTCACACTACCTTTTTAGGATATGTTATTTTCCTTGTACATTTATTTCGGTAATAAGGAAATGGGTTTAGGATTAAATTGTGTCAAATATTTGTATCCAACAAGCTAGAAGTTTGTATCTACCCCTCGTGAAATTATAAAATGAGAATCATTCTTGGACGAAAAACTTGAGCTCTTTAGAGTTGCTAGTTAATTGAAAAGAAAGGTCTATTATGATATACTCCAAATTTTTACGCAACTTGTAACTGAATCTTAGTTTGCAAAAGAGGATGAAAACAGGTCCATTATAACTCCACATTTTCTTGATTGCTCGTTCAAAAGAGGCTGCAAATTAAAGTTTGTATTCTCATTAATGGAAAGCAATTGCTCAAGAACACAAGTCTAAATGCAAAGAAACAAGTGAGCGTTACAAAGACAAACCACTAGAGTTGACTTTAACCCCTATAATTTTTCGTCCTTATACCTCAAAGACAAACACTAGAGTAGCAGACGTTAGGCCATTTATGTTTGAAGGTCCACCGTGCTCCACCTCGACTGAACAGAATTTGCCATCGAGCCCAATAATCCCTCCACGCTTGCTTTTCCACTCGCATCAACACCACCAGCCGAGTCTACCCCAAGCTACCCCTGCACAATCAGTGCCACCAACCCGACGCGGTATCGAACCCCCATTAACCAATTCAGTCCCGCCTTCACATCTTATTCAACTCGCATCAACCAGATTCAAACCCACCAACTCCAAGAAACACCGAGTGTGACCATAAGACTACTCCCCGGTGCACCTCACGCCATCGGACCCTTACGAATGGTCAGTTACCATCGCCATCGGTTTTTTGCACAAGAACGACGAAGGCGAAGCGTCCTTGAATCCAATGGCTGCTCGGTTGCTCGGAACTGCGTCGACTGCGTCGGTTAGCATTCAGTGATACGCAAGCGTCCTTGAATCTAACCGAAGGCGACAACAGGTGCACGTGAGGATGTGTGATGAGAGAGTGGGTTAGATCTGGAGTATTGTTGGAGGGGATAGGAAAAGATTTCAGGTTTGGGTCATTGGGGATTTGTTTTTGAGGTCATCTGGACCTTTATTTGACTTAATCCAATGGCTTTCAGTGAGTTCGCACAGTTCGCACCGAACAAAAGTTCGCACGGGATCCCGCCCCTATATATATATATATATATATATATATATATGTATATATATATATATATAGAATTAGGATCATGTGAGTCCACCCTATCTTTTTGAGTCTGTGAGTCCATGATACAATATCACAAGTTACGCTAAACAATATCACAAGATATATTATACAATATCACACCACTGAACCACTTTTTCGCGCACTATTACTGCCTTTTTTTTCTCATACTTTTTTTCACACCAATTTATTCCACTAGCGAAGCTCCGACAAACACCATTATTATCTCGCCCTTTCATGTCGGAAAGTCTCTATTATCGGTGTTTTAAGTGTATAGCTTCTTTTATCATATTTTCTCTCTACTAAGTATCTTTGCCTCCCGCATTTTTTATCATAATCGACTACGAGACACCTAATTTAACGACAACAATGACAAATTTTGTTGTATTGAGGGTGGTGTGAGCTCCGAGTAAGAGTGGGTGGAAGAATATAAAGATTGAAAAGAAAACATGGGATAAATAATGGGTGACGGAGGTCCCGGATAATTGTTTGCTTGTGTTACCTAGGTGCTTGTATATGTCGTCGTTATTGGTAGGTGGGTTGTCGTCGTCAAGGACGAGTAGTATGACATAGAATATTTTTTACTATTTTATCCCGTTTTGTTTTTCGTGATATTGTTTAGTATAACCAGTGATATTGTTTTGTGTAATCTTGTGGGAATATATCCGTATACATCCCTTTAATCTTACAGGATTATAATGAAATTACGATTTATATGATTTAAGGGTCATAAACGAAATTGCATAATAAACAAAGGGATTAGGAATAACCTTTAGTCCTCGTAAATTCGGCCTAAGAACAGATATCAAAGTAGATATCCTCCTAATCGTCTCACCCAAGATTGATCGAGAAATGCCCTTGTATTTGCTAGAATTTTTTTTCAAAAGTTACTGTTAACTCTTTGTGTTGTGTGAATGATGGAGGCAATTGTGAGAAATGAAATTAGGGTTAGAATTTTTTTTTTCTTTCCTTTGTATTTCACGGCACACATGGTAGTCTTATGAGGAGATTTTTCCTCTCAAAATAACTACCCATTGACCGAAAATTCTAGAGTGAATCTGGACTCTTTTTTCGGTTATATTCGCTTCCATTTAATATAATGTTATACATATTATATTTGTCTAATATGTTGTCATACATTAATAAGGTCCATTACAATATTTTGCAGTGGATATATTAACATAACAATTATTATGACAATCGTATAATATATACTTCAATTATAAATATCGGTATATTTATAATCCTGCTAATTAAATATAACGGTTTATGTTTTAATTACGAATTAACATTTTAATTCGTTTAAGCTCACATTATATACTACAACTAAATATAACATTTTATATTTAATTACGAATTACAGTTAATTCGTCTTAGCTAACATTATTTAATCGTTATTAAATAATTATATCATCATCA
>JAIUZE010020129.1:0-30254 GCA_022085475.1 Heliosperma pusillum
TCCTTAGGTAAATCAGCCAAGTCCCATACTTGATTGTCGTACATAGAATCCATTTCGGATTGCATGGCTCCTAGCCATAGCTTTGAGTCGGGACTATAAATGGCTGCTTTGTAGGTAGTAGGTTCGTTACTTTCAAAAAGTAACACATTATAGTCATCACCTTCCTCTATAATACCAAGGTATCTATCAGGTGGATGACTAATTCTGCTTGACCTCCTAGGTTCCGAAGAAATAATGACCGTACCAGACGAAGAGGGAACGTTTTCCTCGTCGTCCTTTTCGGTTTGTGGCTCTTGGACTTCATCAAGTTCAAATTTTCTCCCACTCTGTCTTTTAGAAATAAAATCATTTTCTAAAAAGACTGCATCACGAGACACAACCACTTTGTCCTCGTGTTTATTGTAGAAGTAATAAGCACGTGATTCCTTTGGATATCCTACAAAAAGACATTTGTCAGATTTGGGTGCGAGTTTATCGTCAGACTTATTCTTAACAAAAGCCTCGCATCCCCAAATCTCATAAACGACAATAAGGGACTTTCCCTGTCCATATCTCATATGGGAGTCTTGTTTGCCCGCTTTTAGTCTGGCTCGATTTAGTGAATATTGCAGATAAGATGGCAAAACCCCAAAAATAATCAGGAAGCCCTGTCAGACTCATCATAGATCGAACCATATCTAATAAAGTTCGATTTCTCCTTTCGAACACACCATTTAATTGAGGTGTTCCAAGAGGAGTCCATTGTGATACTATACCACAATCTTTTAGGTGTGAATCAAATTCATTGTTCAAGTATTCACCACCACGATCGGATCGTAGGGCTTTAATCTTTTTATTCAATTGGTTTTCTCTTTCATTTTGAAATTCTTTGAATTTTTCAAAAGCATCACTTTTATGCCTCATCAAGTAGACATATCCATATCTACTCAAGTCGTCGGTAAAAGTAATGAATTAGTGATAACCACCTCTAGCTTGGATAGTCATTGGACCGCAGACATCCGTCTGTAAATAAGTCCTTAATACTTACCTTGCTCGTGGGTCCCTTTTCCCTTAAAGAAGAGCACGTCATCTTGCCTAGAAGAAAGATTTCGCATACACCATAAGATTCGTAATCGAATGGTTTGAGTACTTTCGATGAAACAAGTCTCTTTATGCGTCGTTCGTTTATGTGCCCTAAACGACAATGCCAAAGGTATGATTGATTAGGTTCACCTGTTTTGAGCTTCTTGTTTTCTACATGATAGACCTCTTTTGAAATATCTAGAACACAAATACCTCCAATAGAAATGGCCTCACCATAAACCATTTCATTTAAAGAGAAAGTACAACAATTGTTCTTAATACAAAATGAAAATCCTTCCATGTCTAACACGGAAATAGAGATAATGTTCTTAGTAAGAGTTGGTACATAATAGCAATTATTTAAATACAACTCTAAACCATTAGGCAAAAGAAGAACGTAGGTGCCCATGGAAACTGTGGCTACCTTAGCTCCATTTCCCATGCGCAGGTCCACGTCACCCTTGGCTAGTGCTTGCGCGTTCTTCAGCCCCTGTACATGATTACAAAGGTGAGAACCACAACTGGTATCAAATACCCAAGAAGATGTACTAGCAAAGTTAATATCTATCATATAGAGTGATGAAAGAGTTTTACCTGACGTTGTCACACAACCGTCCTTCTTGTCTTTCAAGTATTTGGGGCAATTGCGTTTCCAATGCTCTTTGCCATTACAATAATAGCAATCCACCTCCTCGTGTTTGTTGACTTTGGACTTGGACTTATAAAATACCTTGCCCTTTCCCTTGCCGACTTTTTTGAAAAGAGTCTTACCCTTTCCCTTGTCCTTTTTCACCCCAAGGTTCATGTTTTTCATTATCATTGAAAGAACTTCCTTGGGTTCACTCCCACTAGCCTCCATGTCCCTCTCCGCTTGGGTGAGGAGTGCATGGAGTTCATGGAAACTTTTGTCCATGCCATTCATGTTATATTTCACCCTAAATTGGGTGAACTTAGGTGTGAGTGAATGAAGGATTTTACCCACCACCAATTGCTTCGGAATTTTGCACCCTAGACGCTCTAAGGTGTCCGCGTGCTCAACCATTTTGAGGACGTGTGGGCCAACTTTTTGGCCTCTTTGAAGCTTGGTGTCAAAGAATTTCGTAGCCGCCTCATATTGGAGAATTTGAGGGGCTTGCGAAAACATTGACGTAATCCTCGTGAATATCGCATATGCATCGAGAGATATCAATTGGAGTTTAAGTTTGGGTGAGATTAACCAAATCAAGACATTCTTGACGTCATTAGCAACCTTCAAATAAAGGTCATATTCGGGCCGAACTACCGCGGACGATCTAGGCGCGGGTTCGGTGGGGGGCTCTTCGACCAAGTAGCGAAGCACGTTATCGGATAACGCGACGCTTTTGATCGTAGACTCTCATTCAACGAAGTTACTTCCGTCATCTTTCAGGACACACTTGTCCATGACGAATCTCAACCATGAGTCCTTACCCAAGGTTGCGTTGTTGGATGAAGTTGACATTGTGCGAATATGGTTACTACAACAAAAAGAAATATATAAACATTCATTATTAATTTACTTGAAAAACATTTTAACAAGTTTAGCATTTATATAATGACCTCTCACTAAATTATATAAAAGATTCCAAGACCCATCTTTAAATAAAAATAGTCATCGCATGCTACCTTTATCTAGAAATGGTAAGTCATTACTTGACTAATTCTACCCTTTAGAACTCTTGGTTGACGGATTTCAACTAAATCCATCTCCTAGTCCCAATATAACGCTTATCTCGTTGAGTCCAATCCAATTTTTAGCTGTGATCGTAATCACCACTAATTTAGCCCTCGGTAAAAAAGGACCCACAGCGTGGTAGCCCAATGACACGGGATTCATAGGTGTTACTAATTGGGTAAGGTAAGCTTCATTTTTTTTTAAATATGTGAGAGATCTTATCAATTTAGTTATTAATTCCCTATAAGTGAACTAAGCCGGTGAATTGTGAATAACGTTGAATTGACAATAACGGTAAATAAAATGCATGTGTGACGATTTTGGCATGAGCGGAAATAAAGCAAGCAACCAAGCAACAATAAAATCCTAGTATGGCCACCTAGCTAATCAAAATTAACTAGATAGTTACAATTCGGAAACCAACTCCTTGGTCCCTTGCCTCTTCACTTGGAACACCTTCCAAAATGGCACCGTCTTGAGGGAGTCACCGGTCTTCATAAAAATAATTACAATTACAAATATACATATAACAAATTCCATTGATCTTTATTCTATAAAATTAAATTATTATTATACAAACCGGCGATACAGAATCGCAATAAAATTAACACCCAAAACACAAAACGTATTTCCTTTCATTAACGTGATAAATAACGATTAAAAATAACTAGGCCATACTAGGTACAAAATTTGCATAAATTATTAAATAAATGACATTCATTCATTCAACCATAAATAAAATAAATTGCTGCAAATTTCATGCCAAAATCGCCCTAAACACATTCATGCTCATTGTAGCTCGATTTTACGGGATTTGTTGATTTTTAACCATTAAAAATCAATATCAACATTTAAATCTCATTTAAATTCAAACTAATTAAATAAATATTTTATAAATCAAAATTAGTCCCTACTAATTTTTTTTTTCATTAATTAGATCGATTTGATTTCATTTGCTAAATATAAGGGTTTAATCATAACAATTATGAAATAAACCCAAAATAAAATATAAACATCATAAAAATTTGAAACCAAAAATTTTGTACATTCTGGAATATTTCCAGGAACTATAAAAATAAAAAACATTTGCTCAAAAAATTTAAATTAAATTTATGAAAAAATAGCTTTGTATTTAATGGTTTTATCAAATAAAAACCATTAAATATAGTAAAACAGTGAAACAAATTATGAAATTTCACCACGATGATCAACATCAAAATGTAAAATTTAAAAAAAAATGTTCAAGACCAGAAATGGACGTTTCAATTTTATGAACATTATAATCTCATATTATCGACTTTTATCGTATAAAAATCAATAAACACGCAATACTTAATTAAAAGTCACGAAATTTTACATACAATATTTAAGACATGCATGTGAGATCATATTAAAATTTCATGGCCAGAATCAACATGAAACTATTTTTAGTTAACTTTTAACTCATAAAATGCATGTTAAGTCGGTTTAAAAGCCAAAAATCAAAATAAATAGTAAATCAATCCCTATAATCACGAATTTGACCACAAACATTTTGAGGTCATTAGGTATACATAAACCAAAAAATGTTTGTCAGAATCATATTTTAACTCAAAATTTTTGATTTATTAGTTATCTTATAACTTTAATAAAAATTGTCCAAAATGAACATGCATGCTACAAGCTAGCTCTGATACCACATGAAAGTCCATAGACCTTAATTAGACTCCTATAATTAGTTACTAAATTACTTGTTAATTTAGTATTTAATGATCTATTTAACATGCATGCAAATATAAAGACATTTAAATAAAAGAAGAAATTTCCTCACGTTGAGATGAAAATTAAATGGGCACAACAAGAACTCCTTCTTGTTGTTCTTGAGCTATTAATATGGATGAACAAGAATAATCTCCAAACTAGAAGACCTCCTTCAAGTTGCACCAAGATGATACCAAATAATCTACCCTTATTATTAAATCGATAATAATAAGATAGATATAATATCACCAATATTAAACTATATTACTACACTAGTAATACTTAGGAAATATTAGTATTATGAGAGTTTTAGAGAGAAGTGTGAATAAAGCACAAAATGAAGTGATGAAAAATGAACAACTATTGTTCATTATAAGGCCACTATGGCCGGACCATACATGCAAAAATGGCCTCTTATTTTGTTTAATTTATTCACATGCAATAAGGTGGAGTGTAGGAAATGTTAGTATGATTAAAGTATGTAGGTAATGTCACAATCAAAAGGAGAATTGGGTAAGAAGAAAAGAACAAAATCATTTCTTCCTACATGTGCCATAACCGGCCACATGTGCCTTATTATGGTCCATTTTGATTTTTGATATTTGTCCCACAAATACTTATTAATCATATGCTTAATTATCTTGTATAATTAAGTGTTAATTTGATCATATAACAATTATATGACACAATTAAATAAATAATATATACTTAACATTTTAAGTAATATTTTACCATTACATCAATATATAATGGGTCCCACAATGCTTAGTTAATTTATTTTACAACTCCTTGTAAATATAATTAACTAATTACCTTTATCTCAAAACCTCAACTAATTTAGTAATTTAACGATTAATTACTAAGCAGGGGCGTCTTGAATAATTCGGAGGCCCAGTGCAACAACAAAACGCAGGCCCTCAAAATATGTTGCGATGTTTTCGACATATTTTTCAATAGAAAATATGAGTAGATAGTAACAAAAAGAAAAAGAAGAGGAAAAAAATAATTAACAAATAAGAGAGCTAATTATATTATAAGATTTATGTTTAGGGAAAAAAAAGCAAAGTTAGTGAAAATGATTGAGGTGGGAATCGATCACAGAACTTGTGGTTGATAAAGCAAAGTTTGTACCACTAAATTAGTCTATGCTTTTGTTGAAATTATAGGCTGTGTTTTATTTATACTGTAATACTGAATACTAACATTTTAGAGGCCCAAAAAAACTGGAGGCCCAGTTCCTCCGCTCAGCCCTGAACTGGGCCTTAGCCGCCCCTGTTACTAAGTTAAATCTTATTTAATCATATTAAAATAAGATATAAATTTATTAGTCAATTATCGCATAATTGAAAAATAAACTTAATCGAATTTGAGTTCTTAACTCAATTTCTAACAATTAACTCTCGTACATATCGAATATATGTAATGGACTAATTAACTGTATCATATACAAATAATTAGTTACTATTTGGATTTCATCCTTTAGGTGTGACCGAAAGGGATCAGTTGATCACCGCCGTCATACGACAATAACGTCAAACTCTAGTCAGCCAACCGTTATTGATTTACGTTAATCAACTGACTAATCATATATATAGTCAATGATATCCCAATTATATTCCTTAATGAGATTTATTAAGTGACGCATTATTGTGGAGGACACCTACTCCAACATGTAAACATAAATTATAGGATCTTGATTAAAGCAATAATTACTGAAAGGTACTTACGTGATGTAGCCATTAGATCTGATAATAAAATTACTTGAGAAAGATAAAAGATGAACCCTTATTGTTTTGCCTTCTCCTGCCTTCCTTATTCTCTAATTCACTTTCTTTTTGTGTGTTGCTGATATGAATGAATTAGGTTAAAGCTCAAACATGTGTGCTTATATAGAGAGGTGGCAGGAGGGGCTTAATAGAATAAGTGGGCCTGTATGTTAATGGCCTGTAAACATTAACCGTAATCCACTTAAACTAGGACTCCTATTAAAAACCCGGAACATTATATTTAACCGTTATTTAATTAAGGTGACTGATATTAGTAATTAGGTCCACATAATAGAGGATTAAATAATAATTCTTACATTCTCCCACTTGGACCATATTACTGATTAAAACATAATGTCACGCTTAAGTATAACATAAGACGCGTAGACGGTTAAATGAACACATAATGGGTTTATCTTAATTACCCTGATTATCCCTGAACAACTGGTTGAGTCATGGTGGAGACACTACTATAAATGAGAAGTGGTCCTTCCATGTACTACGGACCAATCACTTAGAATAATCAGTCTGTACAAGGAGCAAACATAATCCCCAAATAATGTCCTTGAGGAAAAGGACTAATTCTGTTAATCGTGCAACAATAGTGTATACAAAAACAATAATACGATACAGAAAAATTGTTCGGAAATCATCATCATAATAAAACATAAGTTGATTAATCAAAACATGAGTGTCATCATTACAAAGCACTAGCATGATCCAAATATAAACGAAAAGCCTTAATGATTATCCTCCAGACCCATATCAATAGCATTCTTCAAAAATGTCTTTGGAGGTAATCCCTTAGTTAAAGGATCTGCTATATTAGCACTAGTCATAATGTGCTCAATTGACACAGTGTTTTTCCGAACTTCCTCCTTAACTGACAAGTATTTCACTTCCATGTGCTTTATTACTTTAAAATACTTGTCATTCTTCGAAAATAAGACAGCTGCGGTATTATCATAATAAATTCTCAACGGCCTTGCAACAGAATGCATAATGCTAAGCCCTGAGAGAAAATTCCGCAACCATAAAGCTTGAATAGTAGCCTCAAAGCACGCTACAAATTCAACTTTCATAGTGGATGAGACAATAATTGTTTGTTTAGCACTTTTCCAGGAGATTGCTCCCCCAGCTAAAACAAACACATAACCAAAAGTGTTTTTCCTTGAGTTCACGCATCCACCAAAATCTGAGTCAACATATCCAATAACCCATTTCAGGATTGGACTGATATCGACCCAACATACCTACTGCAAAACTTATGTCAGGTCTTGTACAGACCTGCGCATACATTAAGCTTCCAACCAGAGATGCATAAGGAAAGTTTTTCATGGTATTTCGTTCTAGCTCAATCTTAGGACACATACTTAAGCTGAACTTATCTCCTTTCTGAATAGGAACAACATGGGATTACATTTTACCATGTTAAATCTTTCTAAAACTTTACTGATATAGGCTTTCTGAGAAAACCCTAATGTCCTTTGTGATCTGTCTCGAGATATTTCCACCCCGATCACATAGGACGCCTCTCCCATATCTTTCATCTCAAAGTTGCTTGATAGGAAATCTTTAGTTTGATGTAATAGTCCCAAATCACTGCTTGCTATAAGTATGTCATCGACATATAAGACCAAAAATGCAAACTTACTCCCACTGATCTTCAGGTATATACACTGATCAACAGTGGTTTCTTGAAACCCAAAGGAGGTAATGGTATTATGGAACTTAATATACCATTGTCGAGAAGCTTGCTTAAGTCCATAAATGGACTTCTTTAATATACAGACTTTGTCCTCTTTGCCATCAATAGTGAAGCCTTCAGGCTGAGCCATGTAGACTTCTTCTTCCAAACTCTCATTCAAGAATGCCGTTTTCACATCCATTTGATTTAGTTTGATGTAGCTCTAAATCAAAATGAGCTACAAAAGCTAAAATGATTCATTATAATCAATGTCTTCTTTCTGATTAAAGCCTTTAGCTACTAGTCTGGCTTTATGTCGTTCAATATTACCCGAGGAGTCGCGCTTGGTCTTAAAGACCCACTTGCAGCCGACAGTCTTATGACCTACTGGTAAATTGACCAACTCCCAGACCTCATTCTTAGCCATAGACTCCATCTCTTCTTTCATGGCATTAATCCATTTATCGGAATCATTACAATTCATAGCTTGTGAAAATGTAACCGGATCATTATCAATACTAATGTCAAATTCACATTGTTGTAGACATACATAATCGTCTGAAGTAGTTGGCTTTCTAGGTCTTGTGACCTTCTTAATACTATTTCAGGGGCTGTATCAACAACTTCAGTGGCAATGTTATCATTCGGGAGTGGAGGGTCATCAACGTTAGGTTCCACAATATTGACTGGGTCAACATTATCATTATGTGGAACTTCATCAACTGAAATTGGGGGCAAAGAAGCTGGAATTGCCACCCTAACTTCATTGACTATGACATCCCTTACCTGATCACTCCCACTAACTTCGCCATTCTCAAGGAATTTGGCATTTCCGGTTTCCACAATTCTTGTTTTGTGTGTAGGACAGTAAAACCTATACCCTTTAGACTTTTCTGGATAGCCGATGAAGAACCTACTAATGATTCTTTGATCGAGTTTCCTTTCATGTGGATTATAAATGCGTGTCTCTGCTGGGCATCCCCATACATGCAAATGTTGAAGACTCGGTTTCCACCCTTTCCACAGTTCAAATGGTGTCTTTGAAACTGCCTTACTGGGAACCCGGTTTCCAACATACACAGCAGTCATAAGGGCATGCATCCACAACTTCATGAGTAAGTTGGTATTACTCATCATTGTCCTTACAGCCTCTAATAGGGTTCGATTACGCCTCTCAGCTACACCATTCATCCATGGAGAACCAGGAGTTGTATACTGAGGGACAATACCCAAACTTTCAAGGAGTTTTGCAAAGGGACCAAGATGTTGTCCTGATTCATCATATTTGCCATAATATTCGCCACCTCTATCTGACCTTATGATTTTCACTTTCTTTCCCAATTGCCTTTCCACCTCCTTAATGTAAACCTCTAAAGCGTTTACTGATTGAGATTTTTCATGCAAAAGGTAAAGATAACAATAACGTGAATAATCATCGATAAAGGTGATGAAATATTTCTCTCCGCTCATGGAGGGAACATCAAATGGACCACGAATGTATGTATGTATAATTTCTAATAACGCAGTGCTTCTTGTGGCCCTTTCTTGGTGTGTTTGGTTGGCTTACCTTTAATGCATTCCACACACGTCCCAAAATCCGTAAAATCAAGAGAAGGTAACATATTGTTTTTAACCAATATGTTCATTCTTTCTCTTGAAATATGGGCCAAACGTTTATGTCACAAGAAGGAGGAACTTTCATTAGAGCCTGTATCTAGCCACCATGTATTAGAAGAAATTTCAACATAATTTGATTCGAAACATACTAAAGCCAAAGGCTTACCCTTCTTTTCGAACCAATTCTTACGCTTTATGCAGTCTTGCTGAAAGTGCCCAGGTTTCTTACAGAAGGAACAACTTTCCTACTTCTTAATTTCCTTCTTTATGCCAGATGCAGATGGTTTATCAGAAGGGCTTGACTTAATGCCCTTTCTGTTTCTAAACTAACCTTTAGATTTCCCGCTTACATGATGCACATGATGTGCCTGGGGCAAACCACCATTCTTACTTGAGGCATCAGCCTCATCTTTCTGTTTGATTCTTGCTGCTTCCTGAACCAGTTTATTGGTCAATTCATTAACACTCCAAATTTCTTTAACGGTGTTGTAATGAAGGTGAAAAACATCAAATTTATCTGGCAGAGAGTTGATTATAAACTGGGCGAGGAACGGATCCTCAACTTTCATGTCCAGTTTTCCCAACTTAGCTGCCAGATTCGTCATGTGCAACACATGTTGCTGCATGGTGGTGACATTCTCATTATACTTAGCAGTGGTAAGTTCAGCCATAAGCCTTCCAGCTACCGCATTATCGATAGTCTGAAAGTGTTCCTTAATGATTTCCATGTACTTACTGGCTGCAGTACAGCCTGTCTCCGAAATGGAGGACTTAATGTTTAGTGCAGTGGTAAGTCGTAAGAACTTTAAGCAAAGACTGTCAAGTTATTGAGAGAGCTTTGCAACGGTACTGCATTATGAACAATGCTCAGAACATTAGGCTTTGAGTTTATCACACAATAGCAATTATGACTAAGGCTTGAGACTTAAATGAGTAACTCATAAACATTCATTAAGCAAGTGCAGTATCTGTGGACAACCTACGCATGCTTAATTACATAATCAAGTATACTCTCTTTAATGAGGGTTTCACTTTAATGTCAGGTTACCTGTGGGTAAAACCTTAATACAAGTTATTTCACCCCATTAGATGCTTAGTCGGATATTCACTGCATAATTTGAGTCCACTGTGGTGAACATCAACATAATGTGAATGCCCAATTTAATTACATTATGAGATCGGATCGCGTACGAGATGAAATCACTGTGGTGAATTTCAACTTGTCATAATGCGAAGGTCTCCTTTAATCGATACTTAAGATATAATTAATATCCAATAAGAATGTATGCTTAGTCGGATATTCACTGCATAATTTGAGTCCACTGTGGTGAACATTAACATAATGTGAATGCCCAATTACATTATGAGATCTGATCGCATACGAGATGAAATCACTGTGGTGAATTTCAACTTGTCATAATGCGAAGGCCTCCTTTAATCGATACATAAGATATAATTAATCTTCAATAAGAATGTATGCTTAGTCGAATATTCACTGCATAATTTGAGTCCACTATGGTGAACATCAACATAATGTGAATGCCCAATTACATTATGAGATCTGATCACGTACGAGATGAAATCACTGTGGTGAATTTCAACTTGTCATAATGCGAAGGTCTCCTTTAAGCATAATAACATAATATTATACGAGCATACAATGAAAACAAACCTTAAACATCGAACCAGACCTCAACCGAGTAAGACAACAGCTCGATCGAGTAGAAAATAAACAAAAGCATCTCGATCGAGAAAAACTTTAGCTTGATCGAGAACAAAGCAAAACAAGACCCCTCGATCGAGTACAGCACTAGCTCGATCGAGGGCAAAGAAGAACAGTTTTATTCGATCGAGTAAACAATAGCTCGATCAAGCAGGATCAAGAGCATAAGGGCTCGATCGAGTAAACAATAGCTCGATCGAGCAGAATAAAAAAAAAACATAAGGCTCGATCGAGTAAACATTAGCTCGATCGAGCAGAATCAAAAGCATAAGGCTCGATCGAGTAAAACATTAGCTCGATCGAGCAGAATCAAAAGCATAAGGCTCGATCGAGTAAAACATTAGCTCGATCGAGCAACATTATTAATAAACCATCTCGATCGAGTGAAGCATTAGCTCGATCGAGTATGGTATAGATCATACGACATTCATACGCAACAATAATCATAATAAACCATACAAATCGAATTAGGGCAGCGCAAAACATCATCATAAATCATATAATAATCATCATAAATCATACAGAACGAAATAATTCGATTAGGGCAGCGGAAACGATTATGGTATAAGGATACGATATCTATCATAAGAGTATACTATCAATTATGAATGAATGTTACAACATCATGATTAAAGCATTAAATTCATTCATAAAAAACATAATTAGAACATTAATCAGAATTACAACTATAATCACAATCCTGCTCTGATACCACATGTAAACATAAATTATAGGATCTTGATTAAAGCAATAATTACTGAAAGGTACTTACGTGATGTAGCCATTAGATCTGATAATAAAATTACTTGAGAAAGATAAAAGATGAACCCTTATTGTTTTGCCTTCTCCTGCCTTCCTTATTCTCTAATTCACTTTCTTTTTGTGTGTTGCTGATATGAATGAATTAGGTTAAAGCTCAAACAGGTGTGCTTATATAGAGAGGTGGCAGGAGGGGCTTAATAGAATAAGTGGGCCTGTATGTTAATGGCCTGTAAACATTAACCGTAATCCACTTAAACTAGGACTCCTATTAAAAACCCGGAACATTATATTTAACCGTTATTTAATTAAGGTGACTGATATTAGTAATTAGGTCCACATAATAGAGAATTAAATAATAATTCTTACACAACAGCCCTATCTTAAAGGAGAACTTGTGTTCTTTTAAAGTACTGATTACTGAACCCATTAATATAGGCATGTACTAATGCCAGTATGCCACAATACAAGTGTATGCCAGCTACGTGATGATTTCGACTTATAAATTTGACAATTGGTTTCATTGAAGATAGAGCATATCCGTCTTCAATGTAGACGGGTCGGATCCCCTCTCACAAAAATGCACGTGTAGAGGCAAGTGAGAAATTAAATGGATCCCCACTTGTCCTCCCACTTGACTCCTTGTAAAAGAAGATCCGACCTGTAATCATTCAAGACGAATATGCGCCGTCTTCAATCAGAAAAACAACAATATTTAGGAAGGGACATCAGGTAAGACACGGTTTTCTACCTCCTCAAAGAGGTAATTATTCTTTAGCATGTTAGGTGGTCCAAATGTGAAAACATTTGTTATGCTTTTTTAGTACAAATTATTATTGTTTAATTTAATTGAAGCTTTTGCGGTTGGGGTAGACCTGGCAAAAGCAGCCCGACCCGATTGACCCGACCCGAATGACCTGACCCGTGACCCGAAATTAACCCGAACTACAACACCCGAATGTGACCCGAAACCCGATTAGACCCGACCCGACCCGAACATGACCCGATCTTTCTTGACCCGTAACTCACCCGACCCGAAAATAACTCGATCCAAAACCACTCAACCCGAAAATGACCCGATAAAACATAACTTTAATTGAACCGAAAAGACTTAAAATGGCCTTTTGTCTCTTATTCTTTGACCCGAAAATGACCCGACCCGAAATAACCCGACCCGGTTGACCCGAAACGGACCCGACAACTAACCCGAAACCCGAAATGACCCGACCCGACCCGAATAAACCCGAAATCAACGAAAGACCCGAACTGACCCGACCCGAACCCGACCCGGTTGACCCATTTGCCAGGTCTAGTGGGGGTAATTTGAGTATGTAGTCCATCTATCTCTCTACAAATTCTCATTTGTGACGGGCATTTTTCGTCAAAAGCTTGTGACGGAGCAAATGTGACCATTTTTATGGAAAATGTAACCATTATATGACTGGTAACATTTTATGGATGATTACTTTTTATCATAAAATGGTTACATTTAGTCCGTCACAAGCTTGTGACCGTCACAAGAGAGACCAACTGCTATCTCTCGGCCATTTATTATCGATCGATATTTACACAAAGACCAAGGAAATTTGAAAATGTGGTGAAATTTAATCAAATAGTAAGTGCCTCTATCACATGCTGACAACGTACAAATGTGTCGTATCTATTTATGTTTAGTGAGTCTATTTTTGTATTATACTGGTTGGTTCACGATGCGCTTCGGCACCGTACCCCAAGATATATACATCGGTATTTTATTTCGTGATTGTAGCAAACTCACGAAGTCACTATAAGAAACACAAGAATTTGAGACGGTTGTTTTAATCCTGGGACAATCTCTAAATAAGGAAACAAAGGTTAAAACGCATTTTTTTGCTTCAAGCAGCCCAAAAATTTCGCTAGAATTTCATTCGGGCTCTAGTACTGATGGTTGTCTATGAAAGGTTGGATCCACATTCCTCAAAGATATAACTAGACTTGGCAAAAGCAACCCAACTTGAAAAAGCTGACCCGAGACCCGAAACTAACCCGAGTTACAAAACCCGAATATAACCCGAAACCCGAATTAACCTGACCCGGCCCGAAGTGCGTCGATCAGAAACTAAATCGACGATCTGAATTAACCCGATCCGAAACCACTAACCCGAAAATGACCCGAAAAAATATAACTCTAAATGAACCAAAAAAACTTGGAATGACTATATGCACTTTTTTTCTTAATTATTGATCCGAAAAATAACCCGGGCCCGAAAGATCCCGACCCGTTGACCCGAAACTGACCCGATCAACTTACTCAAAAATCACCTGAAACAACCCGACCCGACCTAAACTAACCCGATAATATGATAGACCCGAACTGACCCGACCCGAATTTGCCTAACCCGAACCCGATCCGATTGACCCGTTTGCCAGGTCTAGATATAACCAACCCATTACATACCCGAGTTTCCTTTTTTGTATTGATGTAATTACGATAACAAAAAATGAAATGATAGGATTTTATCATCTTTGAAAAAACTTAAAATTCAACATGCAATATCAATAAGCATACCTAATGGAGTTAAGTATGACCTTCATTTGAAATTTATCCTCGGAAAGATGGTCAACAAAATGGCCAACATTATACTGTACTTCCGTTTAAATATGTCAAACCAAAACCAAACTTTCACAAAAATGAACTTGTACTCAAGCTAAATGTTTTAAGGGATACAGTGTTGGTAGACTTGAATACATTTTAAAACAAACCATTGTTTTTAAGTGATAATACATACAAGAAACATTAATTCAAACTTCAGTAATCAACCAAAATTACAATTTTCATAAGAACAATTAATAAAGACCCCATTATACTTGAACTCTATCATTGGAACATGAGGCGTCAGGAACAACATGAAGTTCCTCGACTTTTGGCATCTCAGACGACATTTTGTGGAGCTCACCAAAGAAATATTCCTACGTACAGAAGAAGAATCCCAATAACAGCCTCGTCACTTACTTCGTTAAATATTATACCAGTGACATAGATATCAGTGAATGAATAATAATCTCGCACACTGTACCGTCGCATCTCCTTTAACACTCACAGTCACTTGTTTTGCCTCCTAACCAGCTACACGGCACCTTCGTTGCTAAGCTATGGCAATGGCGTTAACTACCTGTTCACGAAACACATCAATAGGTAAGAAATCCATCGCATTTTAATATCCGATGAAAAGAGTTTCACATAATACAACACCAACAATATCAAAATCAACCCCGGCTTCCTTCTCACCTATAGCGCAAACCCACTTTGTAACTCTACTCGCTTTTTGGGTTTTATTCCTTAATTAATTTGTCCTGGTATTAATCTTAGGTGTTAATAAAATTGGCCTTGTATAAGCGGAACCCTCAAGAGTCAAGAGGCTATCTAGGCACCTCTTAAACGTCTTGTTCATTATCTCAAATAAATTTGGTGCACTCACATTAATCATCGTAGTTATCTCAACAATGCAGTATCGTCTCATATGCAAATGAGTTGGGACAATATTGACTACTCTAAGAGCGATATCCGATAACCAACAGACAAGTACCACATGCAACCATGAGCAATCAACATAGTATCAAAACAAAAGGAGTTTGTATATTAGGCAGATTACCTCACCAACGATCTTCTCCAATGCATCTCAACGTTCATTCACGAGGGCCACAAACCAACACGGAACGATCTAAATTTTGCACCTTTGCAGAGAGATAAGTTAAAAAAACAATATACATAAGCATACTTATTAAACAAACAAACGACCTATAAAACAAGCACTAAAACACTGAAGGCACACGCTATAAAAAAAAGGCAATTTTCGTAAACATTATTACCTCCTTAGACCTCCTCTACCTCCTTTATCCTCCTCCCCCTCTCCCTCTCCCTCTCCACCCTCCTCCCCTCTATTTCTTCCCCCTCCCATCCTCATTTCTCCTTCCCCTCCCGCCTCTCCTCATCCTCTTCTTTCCCTAGCCTATCTCGCAGCCATGATAATGCAATGTCAAGCATAACTGTCTCTTCAGCCTATCTCACAGTGCAATTTCTGCGATAAAGAATGAGAGCAAATTAGATCAATATTTTAGATGTACAACAACATGCCAACAGCATTGGAGTTAGTTGTCGTTCCTTGATTTTGGTCAATACTCCAGAAATGCAAGGCACCAACACACAAATTCTTGCAATAGTTATGATGTCGCGACTCATTATGAAATGTTTTTCATATTTTCAAGACTTTTGTTTAGTGAACATTTTACTTTAGTTCATCATATTTTGAACGGAAAGAATTATATCGGTACATTCAAAAAATATAAAATGAAGAGAAATACTGAGCATATACAATTTTATACATAAAATAATGTTTCGGAATCAACACTCGTACCCTGTGTTACCCTGACTCCGACACAGGTGTCGTGTCTGACACGAAGTGTCGGATACTGCTATTTTAGGCGAGTTTTTCAATTTTTTGATCTTAATTGAAGTGTTGAAGTGTCGGTATCGTGTCCGACACACGACACGACGGCTAAGTGAAGTTTCCGAATAACATAGCTCCTACGTGCAGTACGTCTTAAAGCAGAAGGTCTCTGAGTTCAAGAACTTACACAGTATCAAGGGAACTAGGGAAGAATTCGTTAGCACGTGAAGAAAACGTGCTCAAGTTAGAAGATGCAATCTCTATCTCAGTTACATCAGCATTCATATATTTCATATCGGAAATGCATAACAACAAATAAGGAAATTTCAGGAAGATCCATTACAAATCAATATCCACATGTGAGCCTAGAATTTACTTTATTCAACACGTTTTTTAAATCGATGTCATGGCAATTACCAAGAGACTTCCCATATAATCAACATTAACGCTGCACAAAAATGTACAACATAAATCCATATAACGAGTATTAACGTTGCGCAAAATTATATATGACTTCCCGTATAACTTAAGTAATGTTTGGTCTTTGTCAACTGTGTATAAACATGACTGAATTCAGATTCGCCATTTCGAGCATCTTCGTTGCGATTGAGTGAATACCAGGTCTAGCAAAGTGCCGTCTCTAGCTGTGGGTCTGACGACCATATTCGGGGTGAACTGTTTGAGTTTAACTCGTTTCTCATGTCGGGGTTCTCATATTAAGTTAGTTTTACCAATTCTAGTTCTAACATGAACTTTGAAGGGTCTACAAAATCTAGCCTCTTGTTAATTATATCACACCCAAAACATTCAAAAGCTCACCATGTAAACTAACATAATCCGATCACATAATATTAATGATTAGGATCTCCTTGGCCGAGTTTAGTAAAACAGTTTATATCAGACCAAACAGAGAGGATAAGCAAAAAAGGCTTACTGCAACAAAAAACATTTCTATTAAGCGGCTAGCTTTATCAGAAACGGACGGACGGGAGCGTGTATGTGATAGCAAGTGGATGACTACACACTGCATACACAAAAGAAAACTAATTTTATCCTCCCCAAATGTATACAGATAGAATCATGAATGTCTTTTGAGGATAAAAAAACCTCTCCTCAGATAAAAAAAACCATTCATAATTAAAGTTGTCAACTCAAAACATCCAAATTGACTGTTCCGTGAGTTTATTAAAAAAAAGGAGTATGTAGTTTGAAATTTTAGTACATGGTAGTTGGCAGCACAAGACAGAGACACAATAACAAGTGACATTCATTCCCCTCCCCTCTTTCACTGTTCTAATAAAGTGTGTCATGAAAATTGGAGCAAATCATGTATATCTCAGGACATAGCACAATCTACATATTAAATAATCATATTTCATATAAAAAAGATGCACAATTAAATAAAATGAGGGAACTTACAATTCCAGAAGAAGTGAAAGTGGTTACTGTGAAGTTGTGGTGCTTTGGCACTCCTTGTATAGAAGAAGATCCACTTAAGCTAGTGTCAACCTATACCTTGATAAATTATATTTCCCTCTTAGAGTATAGAAAGATGAGTATTAAACTAAAAAAGGTTGAGCTAAACCATTCCCAGATCATCATGACAGCATTAAGTACTCTACACACATAATTTATCAAAATTAGAAAAAAAACACACTTTATTCCATAGCCAAAAGCTCCATACTTGACAAAACTTACACACCCTAATGCAACAAAATTTCAAACACCCAGTGAAACAATAAATCGGGGTATTTACAAAGGGAAAGATTAGGACAGACAGAGTAGTATGTAGTAATTGGTATTATAATGAGTAGAGATGACGGAACTCAACAGAGAGTGGAGTCTCTCCTTCGATCTGCACACAACCACTAAACGATATAATTAACTTGACATAAAATAGCAAAACTAATAACATCTTCTATCGAAAGAGTTATTAGCACAGCGATTAAGATGTAGGACACGTAACAATAAGAGGCAGGTTCAAAACCCGCTCCACTGAGCATCGTACTGGTTTAGTGCCTTATGACTCATACATGAATTAAAAAAAAAATTGTCAAAGGAGCTTTACCATTTCAAAATACACCGAACATGAGCCATGCTTACACCCGGTATCCTGAAATAATCACACAAACAAATTTACACATCACACGTTAACTTCACCATTTCACATATTTGTAGGAATAAAACGAAAGTCTAAAAAAAACACGGTGCATTATCATCAAAGGATCTCTTTTGTATAACTCCCCAAGACAAATACTACAGGCTTCGTCTCAAGCGTCCTGATTTCCACCTTCGACAAATGCGGTGGCAATGTAAATTAGAACACCTAATTCTTTCCCAAAAAAAAAAAAAGAAACCTGAATAAATATTACTTGTATATTAGAAAAAAAATAACACGCCTATATGAAAGTTACCTGATTTCTAGAAATGGAAAAGCCAGAACTATCTGCTATTTTGGTATCTAGGACAAACTTCTTTCACTGTATAAACAAGTAAACCTTCCACTTTCACCCCTTTATACAGTGGATGATTTTATTCAATTCAAAGGAAATGAATTTCTGCTAGAATCTACTTCGATCTCGTTGCATGGGTGAAGGTTGCAAAGGGGAACGATTTCCTAAACCACCTGCTTCGGGATTGTAAGGTTGAGAAGCTAAGTATTCAAGCGCCACAAGCACATCAGTAATGAGGGGCCGGAAAGTGGGCTGTTCTTGGAGACACATGGCAGTTAAGGCAATAGCGTGATGGAAACACCGAGTTGGAAATCGACCCTCCATCGCTGGATCGGCCAGCTGTCCAAACTTCCTCCGGTCCTTGAAGAAAGGGAGAGACTACAACCAATATAACCAATAGAATAAGATTGGGATGTGTATGTTACAGATTTAACTCAGCTGATTGTCGGACATGGGTGTATGTTGGACATGGTTGTTAACTTGTTATGGATTTCATATTATAAACAATTTAGCGAAAGGAAACTCACCAAGTTGACTAAGTTCTGCTCGGCGCGACTCCTGCTAGCAGCCCTAGCATCGATTGCCTTCCATCCAGTGATAAGTTCCAAAATAACGACACCCAAGCTATAAATATCGGATTTTATTGCCAGTTTTCCACTCATAGCATACTCTGGGGCACAATATCCATAAGTTCCCATGACTGGAGTTGAGACATGGGTGTTGTCCCAACAGGTCCTAGCTTCGCAAGGCCAAAGTCAGAGAGCCTAACATTATTTATACTCATTGTCGAGCAGTATATTTGCTGGTTTCAGGTCGCGAAAAATGACAGGTGGATTGGCTGTGCAGTGAAGATACTCCAGACCTCTAGCAGTACCGACTGCTATCTTTATGCGAGTGTTCCAGTCTAAGGGAACCTTATCAGCGCTCAAGTCTGATAATAATAACAATGCAAAAGACAAAAAAAACAGAACAGAGAAAATGCATCAATATCATGAGTATTGTGTAAATAAAGTGGGGGAGGGGGGAGTAAAGAGACAGCATCGAAACATAGTAGTTGTTTATTTCATCAACAACACGTATACAAGTATACAAGTAGTTTAGTGGGTCATTTTGCTTATTTCATCATATACCAAACCCAATTAATAGGGAAACTACATAATTGGGAATTCTGCAGTACGTCCTCACTCCTAGGGAAATGTAAAGATCCAAGGAAAGTTAAAAACTGTACTACTTAATGACATGCTAAGCATCGCCAACAACTTCATCTCCTCTATGGGCCAATGAACATAACTACATGCCCACATACAGTGGCGAATACAGCTCTCACAAGTAGACCTGCCAAAACTGACCCGACCCGAATAACCCGACCCGATAAGGTTGACCCGAAACCCGAAAGTGACCCGGAATTGCCTGACCCGAAGATGACCCGAAACCCGAATTGACCCGACCCGACCCAGACCTGACCCGAACCTTGACTGACCCGAAAGAGACCCGACCCAAAATAACCCGACCCGAAACCACCGTCCTACACACGACCCGATTTGAAATGATCCTAAATGACCCAATTTATTGTGATTAGGGGTGATAATGAGACGAGACGGCCCACGTGCAGCTCAAGCTCGGCTTGGTCCAAGTCGGCTCGTGCCAGTTTGCCTCGACACGGCTTGACTCGAAAACTAACTTAATCAATTTGACGTGAAAATGGCCTAAATAAATCGGATATGAATCTAAAATAACCCGACCCAAAATGACTCATACCCGAAATGGCCCAGACCCGAAGTGACCCAAACCCGAAACTGACCCAAACCCGAAAGCGACCCGACCCGACCCGACCCGAAAGATTGAGCAAACCCGAGATGACCCGACCCATACCGACCCGACCCAAACCCGACCCGTTTGACCCATTTGCCAGGTCTACTCACAAGTGACAACTGCCACCCACGACAGTACAACAAAAGCATATACAAAATAAAAAACTTTTAAATTGCTTTAATTTTCTTCTCGTCCTGCATTAAACTATTCTGGATCCGCTGCTGACGAACTAAGATATATACTTGCAGTAGGTCTTGCTTGCGACGGATCGGATCTTGCGACGGGTATTTTGTGAGAGGAAATGGGTAGAGGGGACAAGGTGGGCACCCCCCATGTGCTTCTCCACTCACCCTTGATGGGTATTTTGTGAGAGAATATAGTATCCGTCTTAAGCTTGCGACGGATAGTGTCCGTCACAAATGAGAATTTGTGATATACTTGACACCTCCTAAACCCTACTATCACTACTCCCTAGTATCAACAATATCAGCGAAGAAGAATATATTGGTTACTCGGGTTGCATTAAGGCCTATGCTCAAACACCAAAAGGGCCAATTGCTTCCTATCTATAAAAATCCAACCTTTCTCAATTAAAAGTAAAATAATTCCCTTTTCTATATATTCCTAAAAAGCCAGAAACAATAAAATATTTCAAATTCATGTCTTCACAATGCAATAGTATATCATCATCACAAGAAATCAACATGCAATTTGTATGACATAAAAAAAAATTAAAAAAAACATAACCCAGAACATTGAAACCAGTATTTATGTAATTAAATTAAATAAAAAGCAGCAATGAATAGAATAAAATAAAACAAGGGAATGCAAGAAAGAGAGGCAATTGTTATGAAAATACGTACATTTGTGTTTTTTAGAGGGTTGTTTCGATAATGATCCTATTTTCTGTTGATATCTCTGACAAAAGAAAGAAAATATTAAAGGAATGCAAGAAAAATCAAATGCGTAAGAAAGAAATCCAACACCCTGTATAACAATAATTGTGTCTTGTAAGGCGGTTTTACATTAATATTACGTAATACAGATATATGTTATATGATATACCTTTGGGGAGGATGATGAAGAAATATAATAAAAAAAGATGAAGAAATATAATAAAAAAAGATGAAGCAGAGAGAGGAAAGGGGACATGGAGGTATGGCACAGGTAAAGGAGGTATGGTAGAAAGAATGTGGAATAAGAACAGGGAAGAGAGAAATAGAAATGTAGAATATACATTTAGGAAAAGAGACGTAAAAAAAAACCAAAAGCAGATGAGGTGGCCCAAGAAACAATTAGGAAGCCCTTAAAGTTTGTATGCAACAAGCCCATTTGGAATCTAAAAAGATTGAAAAAGCGTTCTTCTCCTTCCCCTCAAATTGTCATAGACGGGGTTAAACAAAACATTGTTAAGTTGGTTTTATCAAAAAAAAAAAAAACATTGTTGAGTCAATTTTTGTATGTATTTGAGGATCAAAGCCACGAGTTAACAAGAGTCAACAAAAGTCAAACTGTGATACACAAGTTTGCGATCTTTTCCAGGCCGTGGCGCGCGTGGAGCCATGGACGGAGAAACGAGGGACAAGCGTAAAAATACGCATTTGTCGAGTCGCCACCAACTTTTGTGGGAAGTTGGAACCGTTCGAATACTTTATGTCATGTTAAGACAGAAAGTAATGACATGAAAACTAAGAACTCATTACCCTTAACATTCTATGTCTAGATAGACTCTCGTGGATGTCAATGAACACGGATGTTCACAGAGATCTGGAGTAAGGGGTGATGGTACGTATTAGAAAGTTCTTTAATCGAACACCTAATCTCGTTCGCCTCGATAGCGGCCTCTACTAATGATTAGGGAAACTCTTATGTACTCGATATGTAGTCGGTTATATGCATGCAATACAACATCCACAATTTAATTCTAGCATGTGAATTAAACTATGTCGCTTAAATGTAGTTTAGCAACTAATTAGGTCGAAATAGGAATTTAGGTTCGATTGCATGTGAAAGGCAAATAAATCATACAATACAATGATTAAATAAACTAAAATAAAAGAAATATTACAATTGATTACAACGGATTTCGGGATCTATGTCGGAAATATGCCCAAAAGAAAGGTTTAAAGAAAAGTAAAGAATAAATGAACAGATTAGCAGCGATATTAGGATTAATAGTCGATTAATTAGGCAATTAAGGCTACATCGGAGCGAATCAGGAAGTTCAGAGGCAGAATCTAACCCAGAACAGGCGCAGCGTGTGATGCGTCCTCTGGAAAAGGCGCATCACTCTGTGCGTCTGTTCTTGAGCTGGGTTCCGCCTGTGAAGCCAGAATCGCAAACAGTTAGTATTCGTTTGTGTATTTACGGTGATCTACAAGTCGAATTAAAGTGATTTAATAGATTAAATTATACTAATTTGTATCAAAGACAAATCCTAATCTAACCCCTAAAGACACGAACTTGATCTAAAAGACGACAAAAACCCACTAATATTGATTACTAGGGATCTAAGTCAAGACAAACTATCTAAATAGATTAAAAGACGATTTATAAGAAATAATGAAAAACTAATATAGCTTTTGAAAAGGGTTTCGACATAAATCTGACATGAATCTTACATAATATATATTAAATAAAATACAAAATAAAAGATGGGATTAAACACCCTCAGACTTACATGTTGACGAAATGAGATTAATTAAGTTGCGTTTTAGCGATAGCTCGACTCGAATGTAAAGAACGTGCCTCGTTAAGAGAAAAAAATCGATTAGTTAAATCGATTGATTAAGTGTAGTTGGTCAAATTGGTAAGTCTATGCAAAACGTGACGGGAACCCAAAAGGATCTGAGCTTACGAGGTCGATTGATCAAACACGTAGATGTCAAAATGCTTAGAGCAAGGTCTAGAATGCAAAGAGAGTGAAGAAGGGGCGGAATACTTGCGTGCCTTGAAAGTGAGCACGAACCACTCATTTTATAGGGAAAAATCCGAATAGTTTTGGAATAACTCGAACACGGAAAGAAATCTAGAAAATATTCCGGAAACAGGCAAAACAAGCTGGGGAAGAGGCGCAACAGGCACTGCGACTCTTGGAAGTGGTGCAGCGCCCGCTGCGTCATTTTCCAAGCAGTTTCCTACTTTGAAAGAAAGATTTCCGCGTTTCTTTATGGAATTGCGGTGGATTTCGAATTCTTCTAAATAAAATACGAATATATTTTACCAAGAAAGATAAGTGTTGGACTTATTTTATAGTTTTGATAATGACATGTGTTTACTTGATAATGTGCTTTACTTGATATATCATATGCATGTAATTGTGTGTTTTAGTCTTATCATAGCTAACGACAATTACAAGAAAGAAGATCAAAGTTATTGGAGCTTAAGACATAACTTTGACAAGTTCTGTGAGACAAAGTTATAGGAGCTTGAGGTATAACTTCAGAAGTTCCTATGCAAAGTTATAGCCACCTTGGTAATAACTTTGAAGAAACAATTTTTAAGCAAGATCTGCCTCAAATAACACAAGACTCAAGATGGAGGGTATTTGTGATCAAGATGAAGAGATGGTCCGTATACTGAAGATCTTTGTGAAGATTAGATAGTATAGGTCGTCATTCGGTAACTATTCCATTAGAGTGATTTTATGTTTGTAAAGTTATGACTCACTTATAACTTTACATACTAAAGTTCAAAGTTATAGCTTGGACCTATAACTTTGGATGATAAAAGTTGATGCATGATTTTGGAATTATATATTTTAAATGTTTTCAAAAAGAGAAAGAGTATTTTTATATTTATCAAAAGTTTTAATAGAGGATGTATTTATGAGATTCTATTGGTTAGTAATACAACTTATGGGTTGTCATGCTACCTAGGGTTTCTAATATATTTTATCTCAATTAGTTGTTAACCTAATAAGCCCACCTAGTGGTTGTGCCACCTAGGATTTTGTGTAAACCAAGGATTGTGCCTCCTAGGGTTGCGTGCTCCTAGGGTTCGTGGTGATGAAGGATTTCGGCCAACATAGGCTTGTTTCCTTGTTTACCTTAACCTAGGATTCCAATATATCTTTACAACAATATTTTGAGATATTAAAGATAAATATATTTCTAAAAGATAAGGCAAATAATATTTTAAGATAATAAAGATAAATATCTTTCTTAAATATTAAGCTAGGGTTTTAGATTTTATATCTGCTATACGTTTACTATAAATACTCCTTCCATCTCAATCATACACAACGACTTACATACACATTGAAAGAATTTTTCAAATCGTTTTTAAAGCAAACCTTGAGCAAAATTTTTATTATTTTTAGTGTTTGTTTTTCAGAATAGTCGTGCATCTTCTTTGTCAATCGCTCACGTGAAATACGTTATTGGATAATAGTACATCACATAATCTTACTTATTCTTTAACGAGAATCCTTGTGAGTTATATTGTACTTTCTTATTAACGTAAGATAGTATAGAGTATTTAGCGATACTCACCTTGAGTTATAATCATAGTTGATTATACGAGTGGGTTGATAATTTTTTTAATCCGTAGAAAGGTACTAAAGATTATTAATCGAAAATAGTGGACGTAGGTTTCAACTTGTGAAACTGAACCACTTCAAAAATCACGTGTGCCTCTCTTTACTTTTCGTTATTTCGTTACTAGTACTTACTTTGATTAATTAATTAGTTGATTTTAATCTATAAGATCAAATAATTAATTATATATCATATAAATCGAAAAAGTGGGGCTAGTTTTTAATACTCAATTCACCCCCCTCTTTCGTATTCGATCAATAGACTCTATAATTGGTATCAGAGCCTCGTGCTCTTGATTGCTTTACAACAAGGAGTCTGGTCCGTTTTTTTATCTTTTTGTTTATTTATTTTCCGTCGCATTTAATTTTATTTTAATGGATTCCAAACACCTGAAGTTTCCCGTATTCAATGGGAAGAACTACAGTTTATGGATAAATATGATGAACCATTACGTATTCAATGGGAAAAATATGATGACCCTCTTTCGTATTCGATCAATAGACTCTACAATAAGTTTTGAAATATTAAAATATCTAGAATATTAAAATGAAGCGGTTTTTTGACCCGGGCTTTCAATAAACTCCAATGACTGTCAAAATGACCTTATCGGCACGTAGATGACGACCAAGGGGTAGACACAAGTGTTTGAGCTATCACTTGACGACAAACTTATGAACTGTCATAAATCGTTTCGCGTACCAAACATGCAGCCCAATCATCACTGGGTGGTTGGCGGAAGGTGTAGATTCGAGGTATCTACACAAAGTCAAACCCAAGGCTCAGGTCAACGGAAGTCAAACACAGGAGGTCAAGAATAAGTAACTTAGAAGTCAACTTGAAGAAAGGGGCGAGCAAGAAGGGTGGTCAACAAAAGTCAAGGAAGTGAAGCATGAACAGAATAAGGTTTGTTGCTTGGCGGCGTGTATTCTACGACGCAACCTGCATCTAGCTCAGCTTCCATGAGTTCAAAATCCGTCTTTCTTTTGTTTTGGAGGCTTATTTCTCCATGACGTCCAGGTTTGTGTAGCTTAGGTATAAAAGGAGTAGAATTTGAGATTTTTGGATCTCATCTATTACCCATCTATTTCTTACACCAGAACATTTTCATATTTTTGTATTAGCTTAATCTAGTTTAATATGTGGTTATTATGAAGACTATGGAAGGCTAAACTCTTCCTTTTGGTGTAATTCTACTTAAAAATTCAATCTTTACATAGTATTGGTAAAAATTCAACCCCTAATCTTTCTTATTAGTAGCTTTACTTTGTTTTCATGACATTCTTGAATGCTTAATCATTCAATGTTGGTCATCTTTTTGTTCATTTCATTCATCTTATGTAATACGCCGTATTTATGAGTCCTGTGTACTCGGTCGAGTAAGGGTCACTCAACCGAGCGGGCGGTGTACTCGGCGGACTAAGGTATATTCGGCCGAGTGAGTTCGATGTGTCGGTTAGGAAGACTTCTGCCTAGTTGGTACTCGGCCGAGTGCACTGGTCTGCGAGATTTTATCGGGCGGTTTGATTAAATATAATTAAGAGGTATTAATACATAATTTCGTCAGTTTACTATTCATAATCAAACCGTAAGCTTTCTAAACTCTCTAAAAACCTCTCAAGCATATCTAATCATTCCAAGCCCGGATCGTATTGCTTCTTGTCTTACTTGTTGATTGCATTTGGTAAGTGATTCATCTTTATGATTTATTGCTATTAATGATTATTATGAGTATTTAAACCCTAATTGAATTGGGGAAAAAGGGAAGATGGTTAGTTATTGATTATATAATCCTTGTATGTTTAGGGGGAGACTTTGTAGAAGAGGATTTCTGATATGATCGCTTGTGCTTCTTGCGGATTTGCTAAAAGGTAGGGTTCCCTACTCAGTACTGTATTATGTTAATCATTGTGATAAGATGTGTTATTGTGATATTCTTACTTGTTGATGATGATGATGGAGTTTGGGTTTGGAATTTAAATGGTTACTTGGTTACTATTTGGTGGTCCGCCGGGAGACGGACCACACCCCGAGTTTGCCTCTCGTAGCTCTCCCTTTGCTTGGGGATGTGCACATTAATATTCCGGGAACTCGGTTTAAAAGCCAAAAATCAAAATAAATAGCAAATTAATCCCTAAAATCACGAAATTTGACCACAAACATTTTGAAGTCAGTAGGTATACATGCACCAAAATTTTTTTGTCAGAATCATACTTTAACTCAAATTTTTGATTTATTAGTTATCTTATAACTTTAATAAAAATTGTCCAAAATGAACATGCATGCTACAACCTGGCTCTGATACCACATGAAAGTCTATAGACCTTAATTATACTCCTCTAATTAGTTAATATATTACTTGTTAATTTAGTATTTAATGATCTATGTAACATGCATGCAAATATAAAGACATTTATATAAAAGAAGAAATTTCCTCACATTGAAATGGAAATGATATGGGCACAACAAGAACTCCTTCTTGTAGTTCTTGAGCTATTATATAGATGATCCTCCAAAAATCTCCAAACTAGAAGATCTCCTTTAAATTGCACCCAAGATTTACCCAAATAAATTTAACTTATTATTAACTAGATAATAAGAAAAGTTATACTAATATTAGAATATACTACTACTATAGTAATACTTAGTGAATATTAGTATATGAGAGTTTTAGAAAGATGAGAGGATTTTAGTGAGATAAAGCAAATAAGCAAGAATGAACAACACAAAATGAACAACCATATTGCCCTTTTATAGGCAATATGGCCGGTCCTCTTAACCCTCACAAGGGACTAATTTTACTTATTTTAATTCACATGGAAAGTGGTAGAGTGTAATGTTGAGTGAAATGATTTTAGGTTTACTATTCATGTCATAATCACATGTAACTTCTGAGCATGAACAAGAGCAACCATCATCACTTCCCACTACTACTTGACCGGCCCCTAGTGGCCTTATATGGTCCATTTTGATTTTTGATATTTGTCCCACAAATACTTATTAATCATATGCTTAATTATCTTGTATAATTAAGTGTTAATTTGATCATATAACAATTATATGACACAAATAAATAAATAATATGAACTTAACATTTTAAGTGATATTTTACCATTATATAAATATATAATGGGTCCCACAATGCTTAGTTAATTTATTTTACAACTTCTTGTAAATATAATTAACTAATTAGCTCTACCTCAAAATATATGTAAAACCTCAATTAATTTAGTAAATTAACGATTAATTAATAAACTAGATCTTATTTAATCATATTAAAATAAGATATAAATTTATTAGTCAATTATCGCATAATTGAAAAATAAGCTTAATCGAATTTGAGTTCCTAACTCAATTTCTAACTATTAACTCTCGTATATATATATCAAATGTATGTAATGGACTAATCAACTGTATCATATACAATTAATTACTTACTATTTGGGATTCATCCTATAGGTGTGACCGAAAGGGATCAGTTGATCACCGCCGTCATAGGACAATAACGTCAAACTCTAATCAGCCAACTGTTATTGATTTACGTTAATCAACTGACTAATCAAATATATATAGTCAATAAATATCTCAACTATATTCCTTAATAAGATTTATTATGTGGCGCACTATTGTGGAGGACACCTACTCCAACAGATATAAGCAAAGCTTTTGATTCTATTTAATGGTATTTCATCCATAACATACTTAAGGCTCTTAACTTTCCTACAACTTTCACTAATTGGGTAATGAGTTGTATCACAGGATCTTGGTTCACTATCAAAGCTAATGGATCTCATTTTGGTTTCTTCAAAGGTAAAAGTGGCATTAGGCAGGGTGACCCCCTCTCTCCTTGCCTCTTTGTACTTGGCATGGAGATCCTCTCCAGAAGTCTCAGGGTCATGTGCAAGGACAAGGATGTTTCCTTCCATCCTAAATGTCTCAAAATGGAGCTTAATCATCTCATTTTTGCAGATGACCTTATGGTTTTTACTAGAGGCCGCCTTCTCTTGCAAAAGGTGTTGCTACATTGAAGGAATTCTCCTCTTGGTCTGGCCTCACTGCTACTTTAGAAAAAACTGAAGCTTACTTTGGGGGTATATCTGATGAGCTTAAATCTCAGATCCTTTCCAGTATTGGTCTTAATGGTGGATCCTTTGCTTTCAGGTATTTGGGGATGCCTATTAATCATGCTAGGTTGACCTATAGCATGTTTGATAACCTTGCTCTAAAGATGTCTGCTTTGCTGCACTCATGCTCCACTAAATACCTTTGTTATGCTGGTAGAATTCAAATTATTAACTCAGTCATTTTTTGTCTTGGTAACTTCTGGGGTAGATGCATTCTCCTCCCTAGGCACATTTGTAAGTTCATCAATAAATCCTGCAAAAATCTTATCTGGAATTCCTCTCCTGATCATAACAGAATGGTTTTCAAAAGCTGGCAATCTATTTGTCTGCCCTGGTGTGAAAGTGGCTTCCAAATTAAAGATATTGAGACCTGGAATGCATCTTCTATGCTTAAATAGGAATGACACCTTGATCATGGTACTGGCACGACTTGGATTTCCTGGATTAGGAATTATTTTCTTACCAGGGCTATCATCTAGGACCTGCAGGTAAAAGAATTTCACCCTGAAAGTCTCAGAGGTGTCCTTCAAATCAGAGACAAATGTAATCTCAAGCTGGGGAGTCTTGATGATGTGAAACAAATGCTTAGTAATTGTACAATCAAAGGTGAATTCTCTATCAGCAAAGCTTATGAGGTTCTTAGGCCTCGAATGCAAGTCATTGCCTGCTACAAAACAGTTCAAAAGAACTGCATTCTCCCTAGGCATAGAATTACACTGATGCTTGCCATTCAAAGGAAGCTTAGAACTACTGATCTTCTTACATCCAGGGGTATGTGTATTCCAAATCGTTGCTACCTCTGCAAATCTGCTGCTGAAAGCTCCAGACACCTCTTCTTCAACTGTTGCTACTCTCA
>JAIUZE010020131.1:0-20685 GCA_022085475.1 Heliosperma pusillum
CCTCTTATTACTACACTAGTAATGTTATTAGAAATATGAACTTCAAGTTTTAGTACTTCTTAATTTTTAGTGAGAAGGTGGAAGAAAAATTAGAGAGATAAGTGTTTTTGTATGAGTAAATTAAAATGAAATGATATAAGTTTTTATAAGAGGAAACTTGTCCTCTTGTTTTGTTCATATGGACCGGCCACCCATAAACCACATGGGTGGGTGTTGCCTCTTTCAATTGTTCTTCACAAGAAAGGTTGAGTGTATAGATTTATGTAGTATTGATTTGGTTTAATTCTTAATTAAAGAAAAATCACAAACTAAAATCCTACCCACTAACACCCCCAAATCGGTGCACCCATAAAAAATGAGTGTTCATTTTATTTTTGCATTTTGTCATTTGTCACAAGTGTGAAATGTGACCTGTATCATTTAATTTAGCTTATAAATGTGCATTTAACTAATTTAAATGCAATTTCATAACAAATAAATCAGACTTAACCTTTTAAGTCATATTTTATAATTACATGTAAATAAAATGGGTCATCTCATATTTGGTTAAAATAATCTACAACAATTTGTAATTATAATCAACCAATTTTGCTTATCTCAAATGTTTCATAAACATAATGTATTCTTAGTAATATAACAATAAAATTACTAAAAATGAATCTTATTTAATCATATTACAATAATATATTATTCTCACTAATATATGAAAGTCCATAGACCTTAATTAGACTCTTCTAATTAGTTGCTAAATTACTTGTTAATTTAGTATTTAATGATCTATGTAACATGCATGCAAATATAAAGACATTTATATAAAAGAAGAAATTTCCTCACATTGATATGGAAATAATATGGGCACAACAAGAACACCTTCTTGTTGTTCTTGAGCTATTAATATGGATGAACAAGAAGAATCTCCAAACTAGAAGACCTCCTTCAAGTTGCACCAAGATGATACCAAATAATCTACCCTTATTATTAACTAGATAATAAGATAGATATTATACTACTAATATTATGACTATATTACTACACTAGTAATACTTAGTAAATATTAGTATTTGAGAGTTTTTTAGAGAGAAGATGAGTTTTGAGAGAAGTAAGGAAAACAAGCATGAAATGAACAAATAAAATGATCAACCATATTGCCCTTTTATAGGCAATATGGCCGGTCATGGTGAGCTCTACAAGGCTCTCATTTTGCTTATTTTAGTCACATGCATTAGGGTGAAGTGTTGTAGTATAAGTGATGATTATATTCTTCTTGTTATGTCACTTTCAATTAGTAACTAAAGAGTGTAAACAAGAACAACAATCATCACCATTGTAACTACAATATAACCGGCCATTATGGCCTAGTTTGATCCATATTGATTTTTGATATTTGTCTCACAAATACTTATTGATCATATGGTTAATTATCTTGTATAATTAAGTGTTAATTTGATCACATAACAATTATATGACTCAATTAAATAAATTATAGGTACTTAACATTTTAAGTAATATTTTACCATTATATCAATATATAATGGGTCCCACAATGCTTAGTTAATATATTTTACAACTCCTTGTAAATATAATTAACTAATTACCTCTATCTCAAAACCTCAACTAATTTAGTAATTTAACGATTAATTATTAAGTTAAATCTTATTTAATCGTATTAAAATAAGATATAAATTTATTAGTCAATTATCGAATAATTGAAAAATAAGTTTAATCGAATTTGAGTTCTTAACTCAATTTCTAACAATTAACTCTCGTACATATCGAATATATGTAATGTACTAATTAAATTTATCGTATACAAATAATTAGTTACTATTTGGATTTCATCCTTTAGGTGTGACCGAAAGGGATCAGTTGATCACCGCCGTCAAACGACAATAACGTCAAACTCTAGTCAGCCAACCGTTATTGATTTACGTTAATCAACTGACTAATCATCTATATAGTCAATAAATATCCCAATTATATTCCTTAATAAGATTTATTATGTGGCGCACTATTGTGGAGGACACCTACTCCAACAATCTCCCACTTGTCTGACACAAGTGTGCGTCACCGATTCTCTTGTCTCTTTATCACATCTCCCACTCAACGCAAGGTGTCTTCCAGGTCGCACTTGCGATTGACAATATCTAGAGTGGTTTTCTCGATAGGGAGAGTACCTGTCTGACCGGAAAATCTACCATAGATCTCTTTCCGAGCGTGGCCACGCATTTACAGTAACTTCTCCTCGAGTGGCCTAAAGATGTTTTTACCCAACGTGGGTGGACAATTCCTGTTGATCCATCTACTCTGTATGATGCAGATCACATGATCCAGAAGATGTCCATCGGCCTCCTTTTACGGCACGACCTAGAACATTAACCAAAACAAATCGGAAACTGCACCGACTCAGATAGACGGTCGCCAGTCAAAACGAATCAATTATAGGAATAAACATAGAAGACCCTTGCCACGACCAGGGCATCAAAAATAATTGGAGTAAGGTCTTAAATGTCACTGTCGACAGCGTGTCATTACAGTCTGTCTATGTAAACGACCGTTCATCTCCATGACCCCATGGTGCTTGAACCAACCATCGACGACTTACAATTCTAGTCATTTCGGACGTCACCTCATTGAGGTTGAATAGGACAAAATCAACTGAAGGTTCGTCCTAGTCACTTGAAATTAGGGTCAACTAATCTATGCGGATAAAAACAAAGTATTAAATTAGTCAAACTAAATAAAAGAGTTTAAAAGAATAAACTCGAACAATGAATGCCATATCATATATGAAATAATGAATACAACATTCAATTATTAATAAACATAATCTAAAGGAATTCTGGCACACGTCTCAACCCATGTGTGACGACTGACCATCATGCTTAGCCTTTGATAAAGGCTTGGTTAAAGGATCAGCAATGTTGTCATCTGTCCCAACCTTACAAATTTCAATTTCCTTTCTGTCCACGTAATCTCTAATTACATCATATTTCCTAAGTACATGTCTAGACTTGTTACTAGACTTGGGCTCTTTTGCCTGAAAAATAGCCCCACTGTTATCACAATAAATTGTGATAAGATCTTTGGCAGTAGGGACTACTGCTAGTCCTTCCAAAAATTGCCGAATCCACACAGCTTCCTTTGCAGCTTCAGATGCTGCAAGGTACTCTGCTTCTGTTTTAGAATCCGCTGTAACGCTTTGCTTGAAACTCTTCCAGCAAACAGCTCCTCCATTCATCATATAAACGTAGCCGGATTGGGATTTCATATCATCCCTATCTGTTTGGAAACTGCATCTGTGTAACCCTTTAAACGTAACTCAGTCTCGCCTCCAAACACTAAGAACGAATCCTTGGTCCTTCTTAAATACTTAAGGATGTTCTTTACGGCTATCCAGTGACTCTCACCTGGATTTGCTTGGTAACGACTTGTCATTCTCAAAGCATATGCAACGTCGGGACGAGTGCACATCATAGCATACATGATTGATCAAACAGCTGATGCGTAAGGGATCAATTTCATGCGTTCAATCTCCTTGGGTTTCGTAGGGCACTCTGACTTGCTCAAAGTGATCCCACTTCCCATAGGAATAAAGCCTCTCTTAGAGTCTTTCATGTTGAACCGATCAAGAATCTTATCAATATAAGTTTCTTGACTTAATGCTAGTATCCTTTTAGATCTATCCCGTATAGATCCGGATACCTAAGAAAATGCGCTGGGCCCTCCTAAGTCTTTCATTGGAAATGTATTCCTTAGCACTCCTTTACAGAAAGAAGTCGAAGCATTGGAATATCATTCCCAATGAGTAGTATGTCATCTACATACAAGACTAGAAAAGTTACTTTACTCCCACTAAACTTTATGTATAAACACGGTTCCTCGACACTTCGAGTGAAACCATTTTGTTTAATTACATGATCGAAACGATGATTCCAACTCCTGGATGCTTTCTTAAGACCATAGATGGATCTCTTAAGTTTGCATACCTTCTTAGGGTTTGATGGATCCACAAAACCTTCAGGTTGTGTCATGTACACTTCCTCTTCTAGAATCCCATTCAAGAAGGCGGTTTTGACATCCATTTGCCAAATCTAATAATTATGAAATGCGGCAACCGCTAAGATAATCCTTATGGATCGAAGCATGGCGACTGGGACGAAGGTTTCGTCATAGTGAATGGACCATGAACCTTCCGGCGCTGACCGCAAAAACATTTTGCCACCAATCTAGCTTTATAAACATCATTATGTTTGTCTATGCCACTTTTGATCTTATAGATCCACTTACACTGAAGAGGTCGTACCTGCTTAGGTAAATCAACCAAGTCCCATACTTAATTGTCGTACATAGAATCCATTTCGGATTGCATGGCTCATAGCCATAGCTTTGAGTCGGGACTAGAAATGGATGCTTTGTAGGTAGTAGGTTCGTTACTTTCAGAAAGTAACACATTATAGTCATCACCTTCCTCTATAATACCAAGGTATCTATCAGGTTGATGACTAATTCTGCTTGACCTCCTAGGTTCCGAAGGAATAATGACCGTGCCAGACGAAGAGGGAACGTTTTCCTCGTCGTCCTTTTCGGTTTGTGGCTCTTGGACTTCATCAAGTTCAAATTTTCTCCCACTCTGTCTTTTAGAAATAAAATCATTTTCTAAAAATACTGCATCACGAGACACAAACACTTTGTCCTCGTGTTTATTGTAGAAGTAATAAGCACGTGATTTCTTTGGATATCCTACAAAAAGACATTTGTCAGATTTGGGTGCGAGTTTATCGTCCGACTTATTCTTAACAAAAGCCTCGCATCCCCAAATTCTCATAAACGACAAATAAGGGACTTTCCCTGTCCATATCTCATATGGAGTCTTGTTTGCCGCTTTAGTCGGGCTTCGATTTAGTGAAAATATTGCAGATAAGATAACAAAACCCCAAAAATAATCAGGAAGCTCTGTCAGACTCATCATAGATCGAACCATATCTAATAAAGTTTGATTTCTCCTTTCGGACACACCATTTAATTGAGGTGTTCCAGAAGGAGTCCATTGTGATACTATACCACAATCTTTTAGGTGTGAATCAATTCATTGTTCAAGTATTCAGCACCACGATCGGATCGTTTTAGGTTTTTAAATCTTTTTAGTTATGGTTTCCTAATTCATTTCTGAAATTCTTTGAATTTTTCAAAAGCATCACTTTTATGCCCATCAAGTAGATATTATCCATATCTCTCAAGTCGTCGGTTATAAAAGTAATGAAGTAGGGATAACCACCTCTAGCTTGGATAGTCATTGGACCACATACATCCGTATGTATAAGTCCTAATACTTCACTTGCTCGTGTCCCTTTTCCCGAAAAAGGAGCACGAGTCATCTTGCCTAGAAGACAAGATTCGCATACGCCATAAGATTCGTAATCGAATGGTTTGAGTACTTTAGATGAAACAAGTCTCTTTATGCGTCGTTCGTTTATGTGCCATAAACGACAATGCCAAAGGTATGATTGATTAGGTTCACCTGTTTTGAGCTTCTTGTTTTCTACATGATAGACCTCTTTTGCAATATCTAAAACATAAATACCTCCACTAGAAATGGCCTCGCCATAAACCATTTCATTAAAAGCAAAAGTACAACAATGTTCTTAATACAAAATGAATCCCTTTCATTGTCTAACACGGAAATGGAGATAATGTTCTTGGTAAGAGTTGGTACATAATAGCAATTATTTAAATACAACTCTAAACCATTCGGCAAAAGAAGAACGTAGGTGCCCACGGAAACTGCGGCTACCTTAGCTCCATTTCCCATGCGCAGGTCCACGTCACCCTTGGCTAGTGCTTGCGCGTCCCTCAGCCCCTGTACATGATTACAAAGGTGAGAACCACAACCGGTATCAAATACCCAAGAAGATGTACTAGCAAAGTTAATATCTATCATATAGAGTGATGAAAGAATTTTACCTGACGTTGTCACACAACCGTCCTTCTTGTCTTTCAAGTATTTGGGGCAATTGCGTTTCCAATGCCCTTTGCCATTACAATAATAGCAATCCGCCTCCGCGTGTTTGTTGACTTTGGGCTTGGGCTTATAAAAGACCTTGCCCTTTCCCTTGCCGGCTTTCTTGAAAAGAGTCTTACCCTTTCACTTGTCCTTCCTCACCCCAAGGTTCATGTTCTTCATTTTCATGGAAAGAACATCCTTGGGTTCACTCCCACTAGCCTCCATGTCCCTCTCCGCTTGGGTGAGGAGTGCATGGAGTTAATGGAAACTCTTGTCCATGCCATTCATGTTATAGTTCACCCTAAGTTGGGTGAACTTAGGTGTGAGTGAATGAAGGATCTTACCCACCACCAATTGCTTCGGAATTTTGCACCCTAGACGCTCTAAGGTGTCCGCAAGCTCAACCATTTTGAGCACGTGTGGGCCAACTTTTTGGCCCCTTTGAAGTTTAGTGTCAAAGAATTTCGTAGCCGCCTCATATTGGAGAATTTGAGGGGCTTGCGAAAACATTGACGTGATCCTCGTGAATATCTCATATGCATCGAGTGATATCAATTGGAGTTTGAGTTTGGGTGAGATTGACCAAATCAAGACATTCTTGTCGTCATTTGTAAGCTTCAAATAAAGGTCATCTTCGGCTCGAACCACCGCAGATGATCTAGGCGCGAGTTCGGTGGGGGGCTCTTCGACCAAGTAGCGAAGCACGTTATCGGATAACGCGGCACTCTTGATCGTTGACTCCCATTCAACGAAGTTACTTCCTTCATCTTTCAGGACACACTTGTCCATGACGGATCTCAACCATGAGTCCTTACCCAAGGTTGCATTGTTTGATGATGTTGACATTGTGCGAATATTGTTATTACAACAAAAAGAAATATATAAACATTCATTGTTAATTTACATGAAAAACATTTTAACAAGTTTAGCATTTATATAATGACCTCTCACTAAATTATATAAATGATTCCAAGACCCATCTTTAAATAAAAATAGTCATCGCATGCTACCTTTATCTAGAAATGGTAAGTCATTCGTTGACTAATTCTACCCTTTAGAACTCTTGGTTGACGGATTTCAACTAAATCCATCTCCTAGTCCCAAGATAACGCTTATTTCGTTGAGTCCAATCCAATTTTAGCTTGTGATCGTATCACCCTACTTACCCGAGGTAAAAAGGGACCCACGAGCGTGGTAGCCCTAATGAACACGGGATTCATAGGTGTTATTAACTGGTAGGCTAATCTCAATTTTTAAACATGTGAGAGATCTTGTCAATTTTGTTATTAATTCCCTATAAGTGAACTAAGTCGGTGAATTGTGAATAACGTTGAATTGACAATAACGGAAAATAAAATGCATGTGTGACGATTTTGGCATGAGCGGAAATAAAGCAAGCAACCAAGCTACGATAAAATCCTAGTATGGCCAAGTTTATGAATGAAAAATTCCACGATTAAGATGAACACTTTATGAATGAAAAAGTAGCAAAAGTGGATTATGCATATCCGTCAAGTTTCCACAATAGATATTTTTCAAAACCATTTTTTTTTTCTAAATGCAACTATATGCCATGATGCAATCTAGCATATATACAACCTAAATGCACATGCTCTAACCAACTATATGACACACAAGCTAATGCTATCTCCTAACAGCACATAGGTGGCACACACGCCAATCAACAAAATCCACAACATCGTCATCAACACATCCCGTCCTCCTCAAACAACAAGTAAGAAGAAAAAGGAGATAATGGAGAAGAGAATAGGAAAGATCTCACCATAACGTCTTCATTTTCCCTATTTCGTGCTTCTTATGATGTGGGGCGCACCTATGGATGAAGATAAAAGGAAACACACAACAATATATACAAAATAAACTATATACAAACTAATTTTTAGGAATTTTTCAAAAAATTTAAATTTTTCAAAAATAATCTATACACTAATCTCCTCCCCACACTTAAACCGGACATTGTCCTCAATGGTCCAAATGCTAGGAGAAGAAGAAAATAAATAACATGTTTTTGGAATTTTTCAAGAAAAGAAAGAACGACAAAAAATAAAAAGCTTGGGTTGCCTCCCAAGAAGCGCGGTTTTAAGGAAACCGCAAAACTTACACATGAACCATCAATTAGACGGGATCCCACAATATATATACAATGCCACCCATGGCCTTAACCTCATCATAGTAGCTCACATCCTTGAGGTTTCTCCAATTATCTCCGTTTTTATCATCCTCCATGTCAATCTCAAATTCGATGATATAAAATGTTTCCTCCTTTTTGGGAGGAGGATGATAAAAACGAAGAATTTCGGGACACTCAACAATATAGGAGACTTGAGTAGTCTCCTTATCCCTTGGCTTTTCTTTCAACCCCTCAACATTAAAAATATTCTTCTCAAAAAGAGAAGGTGGCACATCAAAAGCATTAAGATTATCGGGTAGGGGGTATTTAAACATGTCATCAACACAACCATCATCAAATAAAACATTATCAATGACATTAGAACTTGGGATGGTTGCCTCACAAAAGGTAGGAGAGTCAAGATGCTCAATGAAAGTAAGAGACTCAAGCAAAACACAAGGGGTAGTCAGGTGGGTTTCTCTAAGCTATCATCCTCAATAAGCTCATCATTCCACTTAATTTCCAACAATTCAAGCATGCCCTCTTCCTCAATGTCACTCTCAAGATCCTCAAAGATTGCATCAAAACCATTTGTGAGGGTAAGTAATTCATCCTCACCACAAGAAGGAGCTTCAAATTTCTCAAGAATAGGTCCATCAAGTAGATGCCCCTCATAATCCTCCTCACAATCAATACTCACACTCTCTTTGTCACTAGTCTCATCATGCATCCCAAAATCAATCTCAAATTTCTCAAGAAGGGGCCCCTCAAGAAAATCGATCTCAATATCCCATTTATCCTCAATATCCTCAATGTTCTTCAAAGAAACACTACAAGACTTGTTTTTCTCATCATCCCTCTTGACTAACTCCTTCTCCACCACCTCATTGTTCACCTCAAACGATACCCTCTCAAATTCACATAAACCAAGACAACTTGGTTCACTCAACCACACATTTTCATCAAAGTTGAAACTTTCCAACTCACATTCAACAAAATAAGGTGTAGGTTGGCATAAGAAGGGAAAGGGTTGTATCGATAAAAGACAAGGTGGCTCAAAAGAGAAGTCAAGGGCATGCAAATCATCATCATCTTTCATCATATTAGCATGCAAAGGCACATCAAGAATTGCATACTCATCCCAAGGATTTTTCAAACCAACAACATTGTCAACACAATTTTCATCATCAAGATTCACATCAAATGTCACATGCTCAAGCTCATTCAAATACATATCATTCATATCATCATTGACAAGAGAACAATGCACATTATTCAAACACGAATCATCATCAATTCTCATAAACTCGAACTCACTTTTGTCATTTTTGGGAGTGAGTTGGTGTTTAAGAGGTGAAGTTGGATAACAATCAAAGTGTGACATGTTTTCATTATAAGGAGGTTCAATATTGGCATTATACATTGCATTTACATTGGGATAAGATGAGAAATAAGAAGGTGAAGTGCAAACTTGAGAGGTATGTCCCACACCACTACATGTATCACAAGTAGGTGAGAATGATTGCATACCACACATATTGTTGGGGAAGAGGGGAACATGTTGAGATTGGATATTATGCTCATTTTCAAGAGGAAAAGAATCATTCATTTGAGTCGAATCATTAAACAAATACTCTTGGTGAGCTACCTCCACGCATTGAAAAGCCATGAATTCTATGAAATTCCAAAAGTCTGTACAATTCATGTTAAAGACTCGATCACAACTCATATAATTTGCCAAATTACAAGTTTCAGAATGCATGCCCGAACATAAAGCGCAAAGCGCCTCAAACTCGGTAAGAAAGTAGCCACGAGAAGCACCGTCAGAGATATAAGAATCAAACCTAGCAAGATACTCATGGAATGGTTCATTTTCATCTTGATAAATATTGAACGAAGACATGGTGGAATATAAGACTCTAAATGCAAATGACTAATTATAAACTAAAAATGCAAGTAATAAATAAACATTTATTTTTTTTTTCAATTTTTCAAAGCAATTAAATATGACTAATCCCAAAACTAAACTAAGACTTACATCTAACAAAGCACCATCTCCGGCAACGGCGCCATTTTATGAACGGTTTCTCGCGTACCGCTCAAGCAAAAACAATTTATAAAACCCAACTAATGCGATAGCGGAAGTCGGGGTCGAACCACGGGGATGGAGGGGTCAACTACAAGTTTGATCGAATCCTATTCTAGCCTAATAACAGTTAGGTGAGAAGATCAACTAAAAACTAGCAAACGCAAGTAATCGCTAAAAAAAATGGCAAAGACAATTAAGGGAAAAACTAAGGTAAAGGGTTCACCTTAGGAGGATTAATGGGTTAGTCTAGTAATTAGCAAATGGGTAATAAATTCGAGTAGAATTAATTGCTAATGTCTCAACAATTAATAATCATCAACAAAGCCATCGCATTTGTCTCAAATAACCCATATAAACACTTAATCTAATCATCTCTACCACCGTCGCTTAAGAGATAATCAAACGATACTTGATAAAATGGGCAACTTTCGTTCACACATTTCATCAAACACCTAGTGTGCATATGGGTAATACCCAAATAATTACCACAAATCTACTAATTACCCAACTAATTATCCCACATAATCCTCCCTTAGGCTCCCCCTAAACCCTAGAGGGAATCTACTCACTCATGCTAAGGGAAATCAAACAACTAAAGGCAAGGAAAAGTGAAATGAACATAGTGCTAAGGAAGTGAATAATAATAGCAATCAAATGATAAACAATGAACTAGAAATGAAAATAAATTGCATAAATAACAAAAAGATGAGAAATTTATACCAACAAAGCTTGTATTAATGAATAGGGGGAATGTCTTCACCCAAAAACTTCAATACAAACCCAAACTATGATAGTTCTCCTAAGAAAGACTAGATTTTCTAACTTAATTTTGAGAAATTAAACTTAATTAGGGAACGATTAAGAGAGTAATTAATGAGTAATAGAGGTTACAGATTATCAAGGGTTTTGTGCTAAGAGATAATGAAAAGCTGCTTACAAAATATTAGGGGAAGGGTATATATAGGTATCTCGAAAATTAAGAAAGAAAATAGAAGAAGAGTCGAAAATGCGGAGCTGTGTTCCTGGCCGGTCGACCGGCCGCCGGCCCCCTGACCAGCCTGGAGCACATCAGTAGCTTCAATTTCTTCGTCTTCAAAATTCTTCTAAGTATGGGAAATGTGTTCCCAGCCGGTGTTGGAGTAGGTGTCCTCCACAATAGTGCGCCACATGATAAATCTTATTAAGGAATATAATTGGGATATCTATTGACTATATATATGATTAGTCAGTTGATTAACGTAAATCAATAACGGTTGGCTGACTAGAGTTTGACGTTATTGTCGTTTGACGGCGGTGATCAACTTATCCCTTTCGGTCACACCTAAAGGATGAAATCCAAATAGTAACTAATTATTTGTATACGATACAGTTAATTAGTACATTACATATATTTGATATGTACGAGAGTTAATTGTTAGAAATTGAGTTGAGAACTCAAATTCGATTAAACTTATTTTTCAATTATGCGATAATTGTGACAACGCTCGCGAATGCGGAAATATAAAACATACAAGCATGTGAAGTAAACTGCGGAAATACGGTATTTTAAAAACCTTAATACATGCAAGATAGAAAAATACGAGGAGTGTCAAAATATTACAAACTAAATAAAAATACCACAAGAGACGTAGTCTCTCAAAGTGTTAACAAAAGACAAGGTAATTAGCAACTAGCTAAACAACGTCTAGAGGTGTTTCATCCAGGGACAACGCCCGCTAGCTCACACCCGAACCCCAAATAGCATAAGCAAAAAGCCATCCATGCAAGCAACCTGTTCATTCATGAAAAACATGAACGCCACAATCAGTGGGGAGTAACTCCGGGTTCTCCCAGCCATATCACATTAAACGTACATATAAGGAAATACAAAAGTAGATCATGCATATATAGATATACATGTGAGTTACGATAAGAATAGATAGGCAATTCCAATATAATAATGATAAGAGCATATGGAATACAAATCCGAAACCATCATGTTATTCAAGACTCGGGAAAGACACTCTTAGGCAACCGAATACGCTCACTAGGGCTTGCATCTCACCGTTAGCGGTATAAGTTTGATAAGATTGAGACTCGACAAACAACCATGCCAAGTCATGCGATGATCACAATAAATCCAACATATTATCATCCATTCACGAACCCAATACATTGACGGTGCCCAATCATGCAATGACCATGAATAATATCATGAAATCACGCATTCAAAACGACGACTCAAAGACGGCATCTCTCACGGTAAATGAAACGCACTAGCATCGTGTACATGGCAAGTATGATTAAAGGCATCCACGGGATAAAGCATTTCCCTGAACGCATACACGATAAAGCATTTCGCGTATGTAGACTAATTTCCTCCTGGTAGGAACGATAATAAACGGCTCCTAATCTAAACCTGGCCAGATTCTCGGAATCACATTTTCCGATTCGACATGCGATAAAGCGTTTCGCATCCAAGACTTGGTCTTACAAAGAAAACGCCGAGTACCCCAAATTCGGTAGATCGATTCACGAAAGAGGCGGAAAAGAGCTCAAGCCTCATAACAAGCGGTACGCTACATGCAAATAACACCACCTCGCAAGTACACAACATTTGACGGCCGGGTCGATCAACGCATAGCGTTCAACTCCCAACAACGTCGTCGTATGCCCACTAACACATGCATTTAAGCAGTAGGATACCTCTCCGTTCCGACATTCCAGCCTTACGAACGGAAGGTAGCCAAGGGAATGAGAGTACAAAGCACAAGGCAAAATAGTGCTCAAACCGTATCATTTGTAAAAAACGACTCAAAGTGGGAATATACCAAAAACCGTCACAAAACATGAGAAAAGGGAATCATACAAGTTTAAATATGATAAACATGAGTTAATACATGATACATAAGCATTAGAACAAGTTTATGAAGCATAATGAATAAAAACATAGATACCTCTCCAAAACAACGTTGTTTGGAAACCAACGAAAACAAGGGTCCACTTTAAACGGTCATAACTAGAGTTCTAGATATGGGAATGCAGAAATTCTAAGTCGAGGTGATAGGTTATCCTCTTACGGTTCCAACGAGATGTCACACGCCCAAAACAAGCAAGTAACGAAGGAGATATGATCATTTTTCGAAAAGGGGTCAGTGCAGGAAAATTTCTGTTGGCAGCGTATGACGCAGCCTGCGTCACCACGACGCAGCCTGCGTCCCCCAACACAGCCTGCGTCCTTCACGGGAGTCAAGGACGATCAAAAATCAACATGTTATCAACAACAAAATCCTCATTTATCAACACAAACCATCAATTCTCATATCAATTAACAACTAACAACAACCAACAACAACAACACAAGTCCTAAGCATACTAACCATAATCTAAATACGGTTTCTAACATGGAAAACAAATTAAAACACGTAAATGATATCGAGTAACCCTTCACCGTTACCTTTTCGCGTCTTTAATCGATTTCTAACCCTTCCTAGTCTCCACCTACATACAATTAGATAATAAAAGATGAATATCATTCACCTTGAGAAAGACGGATAATTTAAAAAGCGAGAAAGACGGTAATTTTATTACCAATATGGATAGAGGAAGCTAAGAGGGGAAGAATAAGACGAACTTACGTGAATTTAAGCGAGAAACGAATGCGGTACGATGATTCTAAGAATGGATCAAAGAGGGAGGCAAGGTTTTTGGTTTGCTTAAGGATGAAGAAATGTGTTTGGTTTGTGTTGAAATGAATTCGGTTAAGGGTAGTATGAGGGAGTATAAGTAAATGGTGAGTCGGAAAAGTCAACGAAAGTCAAAGGCGGCTCAAAAGTCAAGAAAAGTCAAAGACGACTTAAAAGTCAAGAAAAGTCAAAGACGACTCAAAAGTCAAGAAAAGTCAAAGACGACTCAAGACGGGATTCTCATGGAATCTCGCGGAAATTCCAAATACGAACTCGGAAATTCTAAATTCGACTCGGAATAATAAATTCTAAATTAAAACTTAAAATTACTGAAAAGTATCCGTAAAATATTTTCACTATAAAAATAGGGTACATTTCCGGGTGTTACAATAATTGACTAATAAATTTATATCTTATTTTAATACGATTAAATAAGATTTAACTTAGTAATTAATCGTTAAATTATTAAATTAGTAGTGGTTTTGAGATAGAGGTAATTAGTTAATTATATTTACAAGGAGTTGTAAAATAAATTAACCAAGCATTGTGGGCCCATTATATATTGATATAATGGTAAAATATTACTTAAAGTGTTAAGTACATATTATTTATTTAATTGAGTCATATAATTGTTATATGATCAAATTAACACTTAATTATACAAGATAATTAACCATATGATCAATAAGTATTTGTGAGACAAATATCAAAAATCAAAATGGACCAAACTAGGCCATTGTGGCCGGTTAGATTGCTAGTTACATGGTGATGATTGTTGCTCTTGTTTACACTCTTTAGTTACCAATTGAAGGTGACATAACAAGTAGAATATAATCATCACTTATACTACAACACTCCACCCTAATGCATGTGATTAAAATAAGCAAAATGAGAGCCTTGTGAATCTCATATGGACCGGCCATATTGCCTTTATAAGGGCAATATGGTTGTTCATTTCTTTTGTTCATTCATGCTTGTTTTTCATACTTCTCTCAAAAATCATCTTCTCTCTAAAATCTCTCAAATACTAATATATACTAAGTATTACTAGTGTAGTAATATATTCTAATATTAGTAGTATAATAGCTATCTTATTATCTAGTTAATAATAAGGGTAGATTATTTGGGTTCATCTTGGTGCAACTTAGAGGAGATCTTTTACTTTGGAGATTACTTGTGTTCATCCATATTTGTAGCTCAAGAACAACAAGAAGGAGTTCTTGTTGTGCCCTTATATTTTCCATATCAATGTGAGGAAATTTCTTCTCTTATATAAATGTCTTTATATTTGCATGCATGTTACATAGATCATTAAATACTAAATTAATAAGTAATTTAGCAACTAATTAGAGGAGTCTAATTAAGGTCTATGGACTTTCATGTGGTATCAGAGCTAGCTTGTAGCATGCATGTTCATTTTGGACATTTTTATTAAAGTTATAAGATAACTAATAAATCAAAGATTTTGAGTTAAAATACGATTCTGACGAAATTTTTGGTGCATGTATACCTACTGACCTCAAAATGTTTGTGGTCAAATTTCGTGATTTTAGAGATTAATTTGCTATTTATTTTGATTTTTGGCGTTTAAACCGAGTTAACATGCATTTTATGAGTTAAAAGTTAACTAAAAATAGTTGCATGTTGATTCTGGCCATGAAATTTTAATATGATCTCACATGCATGTCTTACATATTTATGTAAAATTTCGTGACTTTTACTTATGTATTGCATGTTCATTGATTTTTATACGATAAAAGTCGATAATATGAGATTATAATGTTCATAAAATTGAAACGTCCATTTCTGGTCTTGAAATTTTTTTGTACATTTAAAATTCTGATGTTGATACTCTTGGTGAAATTTCATAATTTGTTTCACTGTTTTACTATATCTAATGTTTTTATTTGATAAAACCATTAAATACAAAGCTATTTGTTCATAAAATTAATTTAAATTTTTTGAGCAAATGTTTTTTATTTTTATAGTTCCTGGAATTGTTCCAGAATGTACAAAATTTTTGGTTTCAAATTTTATGATGTTTATATTTTATTTTGGTTTTATTTCATAATTGTTATGATTAAACCGTAATATTTAGCAAATGAAATCAAATCGATCTAATTAATGACCAACAAAATTAGTAGTGACTAATTTTGAGTTCTAAATCAGTTTAGTTAATTATTTTGAATTTAAATGAGATTTAAATGTTGATATTGATTTTTAATGGTTTAAAATCAATGAATCCCGAGAAAAATCGAGCTACAATGAGCATGAATGAATTTAGGACGATTTTGGCATGAATTTTGCAGCAATTTATTTTATTTATGGTTGAATGAATGAATGTCATTTATTTAATAATTTATGCAAATTTTGTACCTAGTATGGCCTAGTTATTTTTATCGTTATTACCCGTAATGTTGGTGTTATGACTGCCGAACCCGTTTTTCTCCGTGAGATCCGCGAAAGGCAAGTTGATGATCTTACCTACAAGTCTATTCAAGCCAAACTTCTTGAAGGTAAAGCTAAAGATTTCAAGTTTGATGATGAAGGTGTTCTTCGTTTCCATGGCCGTTTATTTGTTCCTAATGCTCTTGAGTTGAGGAAGCGAGTTCTTGATGAAGCTCACCTTTCCCCTTATTCTATTCACCCCGGTGGTGATAAGATGTACAAAGACTTGAAGCTACAATTTTGGTGGCCGAACTTGAAGGGCGATGTTATGTCTTATGTTGGAAGATGTCTGACTTGCCAACAAGTGAAGATTGAACACAAGAGGCCCGGTGGATTGCTACAACCTTTGGATATTCCGCTATGGAAGTGGGAATCTATTTCTATGGATTTTGTTATGGCTTTGCCGAGGACCGTTGGAAGTAAAGATGCCGTTTGGGTTGTTGTTGATCGTTTGACCAAGTGTGCTAGGTTCATTCCGATCAAAGAGACCTGGAGTTTAGATCGACTAGCGAAAGCCTATGTTGATGAGATTGTTAGATATCATGGTGTTCCTAAGGAGATTATATCCGACCGAGATCCGAGATTTTGTTCGAGATTTTGGAAGGCTTTACAAGAAGCCATGGGTAGTAAATTGTTGCTGAGTACCGCATTTCATGCCGCTACCGATGGTTAGACCGAGAGGACTATTCAGACTTTAGAAGACTTGCTTAGGGCTTGTGCACTCGACTTCCAATCCAGTTGGGAAAAGAGTCTACCATTGGTGGAGTTTTCTTACAACAACAGTTATCATGCATCTATCAAGATGGCTCCTTATGAAGCTCTATAAGGAAGAAAATGTCGGAGTCCTATATGTTGGAATCAATTGAGTGATGTTCGTGACTTAGGCCCCGATGTTCTTGTTGAAACTGTCGATAATGTGAAGGTCATTCGTGATAGAATGAAAGCCGCTCAAGACCGTCAAAAGTCTTATGCTGATATCCGAAGAAGACCGTTAGAGTTTGAAGTTGGAGATAAAGTATTCTTGAAAGTATCTCCAATGAAGGGTGTTAAACGGTTTGGTGTTAAGGGTAAATTGAGCCTGAAATACATTGGACCCTTTGATAATGTGAAAAGGATTGGTGCCGTTGCTTACAAGTTGGATTTGCCCCCGAATTTGGCTAAGGTTCATAATGTATTCCATGTTTCTCAATTGAGAAAGTATGTTAGTGATCCAAGTCATGTCTTTCAAAAGGAAATGCCCGAGCTTGAACCAAATTTGTTCTTTGAAGAGAAGCCGATTTGCATCCTAGACCGCAAAGATAAGAAGTTAAGAACTAAGGTGGTTCCTTTAGTGAAAATCTTGTGGAGATGTGCTAATGTCGAAGAAGAGACTTGGGAAACGGAAGCTTCTATGCGTAGTAAATATCCAAGCCTATTCGATTAAGGTATCTTTCTTTCGCTAAAGTTTCGAGGGCGAAACGTTTTAAAAGGTGGGGTGATTGTAACACCCGCAAATGTACCCTATTTTTATAGTAAAAATATATTACGGATACTTTTCAGCGAAATTTAGTTTTAGTTTAGAATTAAATTTCCCGTGTCGAATTTAGAATTTCCGAGTTCGTATTTGGATATTACGCGAGATTTCAAGTGAATCCCGTCTTAAGACGTCTTTGACTTTTCTTGACTTTTTCCACTCACTCTCTACTTATACTAACCCAAACCTAATTCTTCCTCACAACTCAAACACTTTCTTCCTCACTAAGAAATCAACAAAACCTAGCTTCCATAATCTTTCCAACCTTAAAATCGTCATAACTCTTTCATTTCTCGCTCAAATTCACGTAAGTTCGTTGATAAGTGAATATTTGTATGATTTTAACCCCCAGTTTAGCTCGGTTTTGTATGTCATTTGTGCTTTGTGAAGCCATTTTATGAGCTAATATCGTCTTCTAGGCGAATTCCTGTGTTTTAACTTGTTTTGTAGGGAAAGTGACGTTTCTACGCCCTTTTTCTATATTCCCGAGCATTTGCCTAGAACCCGACGATTCGAAGAAGAAAGCTTGACCATGTGTAAGGCATTTCAAGAAGGTTCACTAACTTAAGAGAGAGAAGAAGCAAAGACGGTTTCGTAGTTATCGGAAGATCAATCAATTGGGCGGAAGAATTCATCGCTCTGCATCAAATCCAAACAACAAACCCGATTGTAGAAGTCAAGGGGGATGTTGGAAGTGGAGTCAAGCAAAGGAAGATGCAACGTTAGTCAAGAGCTTCCAGAAGACCACTTACCCGATCGGGTAAGTGTGTACCCGATCGGGGATGTGTGCTGATCCGAGCATGACGGCTCCTTCTTCCTAAATTTGTCCTATGTGTTAAATGCCCGACCTCTTTTCCACGAAACCCTAATACTATAAATAGATGCTCTAGCCTCACAACACAACACACCATCCAATACAACAATCTCTTACACAACATCTCTTTTCTTATTAGTTTTCTCTTTAGCTTTAGTCTTTCTAGTTTAGATTATCTTCTACTTTTGTCTTTTGTTCTTAGTTTATTTCTGTCCATTTCATATCAAAACATTAGTTTAGTTCAATAAGAATTTCAATCTTTGTATCTACTTTGTTGGGTTCAAGAGTTGTAATTCAAGGTACGATATTTCTATGCGAGGGATTTCTATTATTGTTATCGCTTCCATTGTTGATCGTCACCTAGGTATTCCTAATTTATCCTTTGTTTATTGTTCTTTATTACTTTCCATTTGATTGTTATTTTCTATTTCATTAGATTCATTTTCATGTTGTTATAATCGTAGTTTCATTTCTTAGATTGTCAAAAAGCGTCGTTATTATCGCCACATAGAGAGTCTTAGATCATTGTTAAAATCGACTAAATATGCTTATCTTAACTTTCATTGTTAATATCATCGTAGACATAAACATAATCATGAGTGAGTAGTCACCTTTCTAGGGTGTAGGGTAGCCATGTTAGATTGATTAAAAGATGATAATTGGATAAAAGAAATTGTGCTTTTAAAACATTGTGTCTATGCATGTTTGGACTTTAACGATAGTTGACGATTCTTGATCACAATCATTGACAAGTATGGAATTCTTTTCCAAGGTAGACTTACGAGATTTGAATAGACAAAGCATGACATGGTGGATTAAGACCTAGTAAATCGCATAAAAAGCCTGCTAGACCATCTGATCTATGATTGTAATGAACACACCATTCTTACGAACGCGCAAAGGATTATTGGCATATCCTAAATCCAATTTCATCATTATGTCAATCTACATGTGTGAACCTATTTCCCTAGATGCTTCTCATTATTATTAAATCATCATTTGCTTTATTGTTTTCATTTTAGTTTGCTCTTATTTTGCTCTTATTTATGTTCTTTATTAGTTTAGAATTCAAAACCTCAAAACCCAGGAAATTGTTAGATAAAGCTCAATTGTGAGACGATTCACAATCCATAGGAAATACCATCTCCCTGAGGATCGACCCCTACTTCCCTAATTACATTAATTTGTTATTAGCCTAGTCTGGGTAATTTATCTTTGCATCGGGCTTGCGACAGGCCTGATCATTCGTCTTATTCTTTCCCTCTCATCTTCCTTTATCCGTATTGTTAATAAAATTACCGTCTTTCTCGCTTTTCAAACTTTCCGTCTTTCTCAAGGTGAATTATATATTCATCTTTTATTAACTATTTGTAGGTGGTGACCTTCAAGATCCCGACAAAGACTACTTCTTGATTGAAGAGGACCTTGACGGGGAGTGAAGACGCAATAAGGTAACGGTGAAGGGTTACTCGATATCATTTACGTGTTTTACGTGTTTTCTATGTTAGAAATCGTAATTAGATTATGATTAGTAAGCTTAGGGATGGTGTTTATGATGATACTTGTTGTTTGATGAGAATTCATATGAGAAATGATGATTTATGTAATAATCGATAATTGTTAAATGTTGATCCTTAGTGAAATGATGATTTTCGAGTGATGTTGACCCCAGCCGGCCGACCGGCAGCCGGTCAGCCTACTGGCTGGAGCAGTGGCTGTATAATTCTTGTGTTACGTAAGAATTTATGCATGAAGATGACCTCAGCCGGCCGACCGGCAGCCGGTCAACCGACCGGCTGAGACGTCCCTACTTTTCCTTGGTTTTTCTCTTATGCCTTTGGTCCCAGCCGGGTAGCCGACAGCCGGCCCCTTTGACCGGCTGGGACACACTGATATTTCATGTTGGTTTTTCATATGACCAATGGTACCAGCCAGGTGGCCGGCAGCCGGTCCACCTGACCGGCTGGCACCTGTTGGAAGGTGTTTGAATTTCTCTTTTACGTTTTCGTTTATAATATTTCCGA
>JAIUZE010020132.1:0-11233 GCA_022085475.1 Heliosperma pusillum
TTGGACCATGACATTGATAGGTCCGTACTGTCTTTAACGAGTATATAGTTCGCCGCTTGATAGCTTTTGTGTCACGGCCTGGGGGGCTTATCTCCAAGTCGGGGCATGGCATCCTAAGAGTTCCGCTTTGGGAAGGGAGCCAGCTTAATTACTAGCCATCTCTGCTTAGGGGGTCGCCTAGTAGAGTTTCTCATGTACGGTTATGTCATGGGACGGGGAATGGAATAGCTGTTGTCGCTTGGTCTGATCAGTCTAGGACTAGGATGTTTTCCTACCTTGTGGTATAGCCTCGAGTTACAGAAGTCGACTATTGACGGTTCTAAGAACTTATGCCTGTTTGTAGAAGTATTGGTCTTTCATGTTTGTATGATTCTATGAGTTCTAGAAGGTGAGATGCAAGCCGGCTAGGCTTGATAGAGTTTGGATTAACGGTTGTTAACTGATTCACATGATTACGTGTTGATTAGGGTTTGAGTGTATCAGGGCCATGTTACATGGTAACCGCTGAGCCAGCATACCAGCTTCCCTACCTCTGGTTATATTTTATTATCGGTTTCACATGATAGCTTTCATATGATAGGTTATATGTTAGTTAATTGTTTCATAACATGAAAAGCATATCATATATGTTTAAGTTTTGTATTTTCCATATACATTGCTTTTATGTTATTCATGTTTCATCAAACTCGACATTTCGTGGCTGGGAGGACTCGGAGTTACTCCCCACTGACTGTGTCTTCCGTGTTTATATTTAATGCGGTCGAACAGGTGGTGAATGCATACATTGGGTACATTGACGAGCTAGCGAGCGAAGTATTACCTTGTACCTATATTCGGTTCTTAGATTGTATATTATTATACACTCTTTATTTCTGTATTTATACGGGAGATATGTCTCCCGTTTCAGATACTTTTATTGTATAATATTATTTCCGTTTTGTAATGACCCTTTTTATTTATGACACCTTCTTTTTGTAGTTAAATTATTTTTTTTCTTTCCGCAAATTTGAGGGTGTCACAATAGCTGTATTTTCTCTTTGAATGAAATGATTTCTGGCAAAGCAGTTTCCATGAATGACATTTATATATTAGATCAAACCACAGACATATTACATGTGAATAATAAGAAAGTAAGGGTTGGTGACAAAGATCAAACTTATCTATGGCATTGTCGTATGGGACACATAAATGAAAAACATGTAAAGAAGCTCATTGAGAATGGGACTATCTCCCCATTTGATTACGAATCATTTGGCACATGTGAATCATGTCTTATCGGCAAAATGACTCGAATTTCCTTCAAAGGTATTGGAATGCATGCTAATGACCTATTAGGACTCATACATACTGATGTATGTGGACCTATGTCAATCAACGCAAGAGACGGCTATAGATATTTTATCACTTTCACGGATGATTTGAGTAGATACGGATATGTCTACTTAATGAAGCATAAAAGTGAGTCCTTTAAACAGTTTAAGGAATTCCAGAATAAGGTTAAGAACCAACTGGGAAGAAAGATTAAAGCACTTCGATCAGATCGTGGTGGCGAATATCTTTCAAATGAGTTTGATCAACACCTTAAAGACTGTGGCATAGTATTACAGTTAACTCCACCTGGAACACCTCAATTAAATGGTGTGTCCGAACGGAGAAATCAAACATTACTTGATATGGTTCGATCCATGATGAGTCACACGGTAGTACCTGATTCACTATAGGGTTTTGCTCTCTTGTCAGCTGCTCTAATACTTAACCGAAGTCCGTCTAAAGCTGTAGACAAGACTCCATATGAGATATGGAAGGGAACGGTCCCTAACTTGTCCTTTATTCGGGTTTGGGGCTGCGAGGCTTACGTCAAGTGGAGACACGAGGATAAGCTCGGCCCGCGATCGGTCAAGACATACTTTATTGGTTATCCAAAAGGAATGTTTGGTCATTACTTCTATTCGCCTACCGAACATCGAGTTTTTGTTGCGGCTAGTGCGAAGTTCTTAGAGAAAGAGTTTCTCGAGAACAAGTCAAGTAATAGAACCTTCGATCTGTCGGAGATTCAAGAACCAACAACCGAGCAACCGATGGAGGAAGATGTTCCTTCAACTTCTGCTACGGTTAATATTCCTCAGGAACCTAAGAGGTCGGGTAGAGTCTCCATTCCTCCAGACATATACATTGGTATGGTCGAGGAGAATGATAGAGATGACATTTTGCTCCTAGAGAGTAACGAACCCGCTACCTATAAAGGTGCCATGACCTATTCCGACTCTAAGCTATGGCTTGAAGCCATGCAATCCGAGATGGACTCCATGTATGAGAATGACGTATGGGATCTTGTTGATTTGCCTGATAAGGTACGACCTCTTCAGTGCAAATGGCTTTATAAGATAAAGCATTCTGTAGAAGGACAACCAGACACCTATAAGGCACGACTAGTGGCAAAAGGTTTCACTCAAGTGCAAGGATTGCATTATGATGAAATCTTTGCACCCATAGTTATGTTGCGTTCCTTTCGGATAATCTTAGCGATTGCCGCTTTTCATGACTATGAAATTTGGCAGATGGATGTGAAAACCGCCTTCTTAAACGGTTATTTGAAGGAAGAATTGTACATGGTACAACCCGAAGGTTTCATTGATCCTAAAAATCCTAAGAAAGTTTGCAGGCTTAAGCGTTCCATTTTTGGACTTAAGCAAGCATCTCGGAGTTGGAATCATCGTTTCGACCAGGTGATAAAAGAGAATGGTTTCACTCGAACGGTCGAGGAACCATGCTTATAAGTCAAGTCGAGTGGGAGTAAGATTGTCTTCTTGATATTGTATGTCGATGACATACTCTTGATTGGGAATGACATTCCTCTCTTATCTTCGGTAAAAGTATGGTTAAAGAACCATTTCCAGATGAAAGATCTGGGTGAGGCACAACGCATATTGGGGATCCGTATCTATAGAGATAGATCACGACGGATGTTATCACTAAGTCAGAAGTCTTATATAGATAAGATTCTTGAAAGGTTCAGCATGACCAAGTCCAAGAAGGGGCACCTTCCAATGATTTCTAGGATGCATTTGAGTAAAACTCAGGCATCCAAGACATCGGAAGAGGTCGAGCGCATGAGTCGTGTTCCTTATGCATCTGCCATAGGATCGATCATGTATGCCATGATATGCACACGTCCAGACGTGGCATATGCATTGAGTATGACGAGTCGGTACCAAGGCAATCCAGGTAAAATACACTGGATGGCTGTTAAAAACATCCTTAAGTACTTACAAAGGACTAAGGATTGGGTATTGACTTATGGAGGAGATACTAAGCTATGCACAATGGGTTACGCGGATGCTAGATTCCAAACCGATCGAGATCACTCGAAATCTCAGTCTGGATTCGTCTTTACTCTTAATGGCGCTGCGGTCAGTTGGAAATGTTCCAAACAAAGTGTTATAGCAGATTCTACAACTGAGTCCGAGTACTACGCCGCTTCGGAAGCTGCAAAGGAAGCTATATGGATGCGTCAGTTCTTACAAGGACTAATCGTAGTTCCTAGTTCGAATGACCCAATGACCATCTATTGTGATAATAGAGGTGCCATCTTCCAAGCTAAGGAGCCTAAGTCTAGCAACAAGTCTAGACATGTACTTCGGAAGGCTCACATGATCCGAGATTACGTGGAGCAAAAGGAGATAGTGATAGACAAGATTGCTTCGGATGACCACATCGCGGACCCTCTCACTAAACCGTTAAAATATGATAAGCATGAAGGGCACATTATTTCCATGGGAATTAAACGTGTTACTAAGTTGTAGTTGTTGTTTATATGGATTAGATAAATGTCTCTTTTTCATATACTATTCATAACATCATCGTATTGTTTCATATTTTGTTTTTCATGTGGATTGTACGACAACATTGAACGCCACAAAGTAAACTGAATTACATTATATTTGTTTTTGTCCGTAATCGCCCAAATGAGCTGATAACTCTGGCAACTATATTGTGAAGTTGATTGATGGTGGGTTCAACGAGCCATAAGTCAAACGATTGACTGATCAATCAGAGATACGAGTTATAAAGATACCTCGTAGGACATCGTGACAACGTTATGGAGTCATAAATGTGTAAGAACATTCGGTGCCACGTCGTGGATTGGACGTCCATAGTGTTCCTAGAGTCGATTCTTTTGACTATCGACTGTCTCTTGAGATTAAGGCAGTTTTTGGGTGACTTTGGTTTCTTTCTCATGGTCGACCGTAACAGGAGGCTAAGAAGATTTTTACTGGGTCATTTCATACTGTGCTTGTATCTGTAGGATTTGAGTCCTTAGAAAATATCCAACCTTTATCAGGTTTTGTTATTTCTCAGGGCCACTCGAGGAGTTGTAACTGAAATGCATGGCCATGCTCGAATAATGATTCGTTTATCAGTTAAGTTACTCTCTAGTCCGGAAAACCACTCTTATTATTGATCACTTGTAAAATACGACCTTTGTGAATACAGAATTTTCAAATTGTTTTACAGTGAGTGGGAGAAATTTTGGATATGAGAATTGGTTATCGCACATACACTTGTGAGGACAAGTGGGAGATTGTTGGAGCTAGTGTCCTCCACAGTTAGTGTGATAACGTGTATAAATCTCTTACAGGTTCACAAGGTATACTTAGTATTCTTATCAGTTGATTAACGTTTATCGATAACGGTTGGCTTGCTAGAAGTTTGACGTTATTGTCATTTTAATGGCGGTGATCAACTGGTCCCTAAAAGTCACACCTAAAGGATGTGTTTGAGAGATATGATTATATGAAAAATATAATCATATTGATGCCTTATATGACTAAAAGGTTAGTCGATATATATGACTAAAAGGTTAGTCAATGTAATGATGAAACGATTATTTAATACGATTAAATAATACTAGCTGAGACGAATTAAATGTTAATTCGTAATTGAATATAAACTGTTATATCTAATTAATGTATATAATGTAATTATTTAGTACGATTAAATAATTTAAGCTTAAACGAATAAAATGTTAATTCGTAATTAAATATAAACAGTTATATTTAATTAGCAGATTATAAATATACGATATTTATAGTTGACGTATATACTATATGATATTGTCATAATAAATGATGTCAGACCGATATTAATATATCGACTACAAGATGTTGTATGGACTTATTAATATGTGACAAATGACAATAATAATACATACACATATTATATATTAAATAAATAAAAGAGAGAAGACTCCTATCTTGACTCCACTACCTAAAAACAAGTAGAGGAAAAAGAGTCATCTTCTTCCTCCACTTGTGGTGGACAGTCCAAATAGGAGAGGAGGAGAGTTTTATATAGACTCTTCTTCTCAACTTTCTTATCATCACAATGACTTTCACAAAAATTAGCAGTAATTTTTGGTGTTCATTCTAGCATAAGCACAGACATTTCTCAGAGCATCTTGGGTGCAACAATTAGGAGAATATCATCTTGATATTTGTTCTTAGGCCATATTGCTAGGACCGAAGGTTAATTCTAATCTTTATGCATTTCGTTTATGACTCGTATTTCATATATTATAATTTCGTTATAATCCTTAAATTTCATGTTGAAATATACCGATATTTCCCACAGAACAAGGTCATAAATGAGAAATAAGCATGAAGTTTAGGGGTGCAACGTAGATTATAAAAAAGAGAGAGGTACAACATAGAAAACCGAAAAACTCAAGGATACACCGTAAAATATCCCAAATTTTTTAGTTCAGCTTTTAGTTACACGTTAATTGACTTTTTATTCAAAAATAAATTGACAGTATATTATATCAATGAGGGATCATCTAATATAACTGATATCATTTTTTAGTAAAAAAATAAAGTAGTAAGAAGATGATTTTTATTTATTTATGGCATATCCATGAATATAAAGAGGATTATTAGATCAATAAATAAAAGTGGGGACCACTATTAAAAGGTGAATAGGGAAACTTGAGCGGGAAAATATTTAATTTTGTTAATCTTTTATCATAAACTAGTGTGAATCCCGTGCGAATGCACAGTATTTTTAGATTTTATCGTTTATAGAATTTTAGTTCTTAATCGGGGGTAATATTGTGTGAGAGAATTTTAAAATATGAGACGGACTTATCCTTAAAGAGGGGTCCAATATGGAAAAGGCAACTCGTGTATTAACATTAAATGATTTTAATAATGGTTCGCCTAACCCTATAATTTGCATTAAAAAATATTGTATTTCAATTCATTGCAATTTGTCACATCCATCTTTTGTGTGTAAGACCTTACATATATACAAATTTTATATATAAAACTTTTTTTTAAAAACAACTCATAAACTTATTCTAATAGATTTGTGATATCCTACTTTTATGTATAAATCCTTAATAACGTACAACCAAATGATCGAAAAAATGCAAATTAAATAAAGCAAATAGATTAGCCTTTTTCCACTCGGATATATTTTGATGGATAATTTTTGTGATAAAAAAATTATTGAAAAATAAATGGTAATACTATTAAATATATACTGTAAGAGAATATATTACTGTTGATTTATACATAGATATTTCTTATGGTGCACACATTTCATTATAGAAGTAATCTAATGATGATATGACCATCTATGGGCCTAATTTGTACAAAATGTATCAATAGAATGATTATAACTAATAAAGGCCAAAGCCCAAGTTGTGAAATTTGAGCGGTAAAATATCCTTAGAGACTTATTCTTTTAGTTATAGAGGGATTGACAAGACGGGTCACAAAACTTAAAAATAAATTTAGATTTAGCCTTACCAATTAAAGCACCTACGAATCCCGTGTTCATTAGGACAACCACAACAAGGACCTTTTTACCTTGGGTAAGTAGGGTGATGCGATCACATGCCTAAATTGGCTTGGACTCGACGGGATAAGCGTTATCTCGGGACTAGGAGAGGGGTTTAGATGAAATTCGTCGACCGAGAGTTCTATGAGTAGAATTAGTCAAAATGTTGACTTACCGTCTATTACATAAAGGTGTCATAACAAGTTCATTTTTATCTAAAATGCGGGTCTCTGAATAACTTATATAATTTCTAGAGGGGTCATTACATGAGTGACTTGTTTAAATTTTTTTTTACAAGTAAAATTGATTAAAACAATTAATGTTAATATTTCCTAATTTTGTTGTAGTAATTCAATTCGCAATGGCAAACAATAACAACAACAATACCGTTCAACTTGGCAAAGACTCATGGCTAAGGCCCGTAATGGACAAATGTATCTTAAAAGACGATGGATCTAATTTTGTCGAGTGGGAGCAAAAGATTAAGGGCGCGGCGTTGTCGGATAACTGATAAGCGATATTTTGTACTAATTTATCCCCCGTTTTAGCTCGATTTCTATATGATTTATGCACTTTGTTAAGTGATTAACGAGCTAATATTGCTATTCTAGTTGTTTTGCGTGTTTTGACTCGTTTTATAGGAAATGAAGCGGTTTTGCTATATTATCTTACTTTATGGAGCAAAGGCACTAGAATACAAGTTTACGAGGAACCGATGATAGCAATTTCACGATTTGACTACGATTCCGCTATATCCTTCCTCAAGTGGACTCATCTTGGACTTTGACTTTGTTTCTCAAAGGAAAACATCAACCCAAGTCAAAGGAAGACTAGCCCAAGCCCAACTACGTGTTGCATTGACAAAGACCAATGCATAGGATTCCGCAATTGTTTTACATTGAGTGGGAGAAATTTAGGATATGAGAATCGGTTATCGCACATACACTTATGAGGACAAGTGAGAGATTGTTGGAGGAAGTGTCCTCCACAGTTAGTGTGATAACGTGTATAAATCTCTTACAGGTTCACAAGGTATACTTAGTATTCTTATCAGTTGATTAACGTTTATCGATAACGGTTGGCTTGCTAGAAGTTTGACGTTATTGTCATTTTAATGGCGGTGATCAATTGGTCCCTAAAAGTCACACCTAAAGGATGTGTTTGAGAGATATGATTATATGAAAAATATAATCATATTGATGCCTTATATGACTAAAAGGTTACTCGATATATATGACTAAAATGATGATACGATTATTTAATACGATTAAATAATACTAGCTGTGATGAAATAAATGTTAATTCGTAATTGAATATAAACTGTTATATCTAATTAATGTATATAATGTAATTATTTCATACGATTAAATAATTTAAGGTTAAACGAATTAAATGTTAATTCGTAATTAAATATAAACTGTTATATTTAATTAGCAAATTATAAATATACGATATTTATAGTTGGCGTATATATTATACGATATTGTCATAATAAATGATGTCAGACCGATATTAATAAATCGACTACAAGATGTTGTATGGACTTATTAATATGTGCGAAATGACAATAATAATACATACACATATTATACATTAAATAAATAAAAGAGAGAAGACTCCTATCTGTTGGAGTAAGTGTCCTCCGCAATAGTGCATTTATATAATAAATCTCATTTGGAATATACGTGGCATGATTAGTATATTTTGATACTCCACGTCAGTTGATTAACGTAAATCAATAACGGTTGGCTGACTAGAGTTTGACGTTATTGTCGTATGACGGCGGTGATCAACTGATCCCTTTCGGTCACACCTAAAGGATGAAATCCAAATAGTAACTAATTATTTGTATATGATACAGTTAATTAGTACATTACATATATTCGATATGTACGAGAGTTAATTGTTAGAAATTGAGTTAAGAACTCAAATTCGATTAAGTTTATTTTTCAATTATGCGATAATTGACTAATAAATTTATATCTTATTTTAATACGATTAAATAAGATTTAACTTAGTAATTAATCGTTAAATTACTAAATTAGTTGAGGTTTTGAGATAGAGGTAATTAGTTAATTATATTTACAAAGAGTTGTAAAATAAATTAACTAAGCATTGTGGGACCCATTATATATTGATATAATGGTAAAATATTACTTAAAATGTTAAGTACATATTATTCATTTATTTGTATCATATAATTGTTATATGATCAAATTAACACTTAATTATACAAGATAATTAAGCATATGATTAATAAGTATTTGTGGGACAAATATCAAAAATCAAAATGGATCAAAATAGGCCTCACATGGCCGGTTTACATGTAGTAGTTGGTGATGATGGTTGCTCTTATTCATACTCACAAGCAACATGTGATTATGACATGAATAGTAACCTAAAATCATTACATACTAACACTTCACTCTACCACTTTGCATGTGAATAAAATAAGGAAGAAAATCACCTCTTTTGGTGAGTTGATGACCGGCCAAAAGTGACTCAAATAGAGCACTTTGGTTGTTAATTACTTACTTCTTGTTTTTCACTTGTTTTGATATATCTCTTTAAAATACTCAACTTCTCTCTAAACTCTCATATATACTAATATTCTCTACATATTACTAGTTTAGTAATACAATAATATTAGTAGTTTTTATCTTACTTATTATCTAGTTAATAATAAGGTAAGATTATTTGGGTTTAATCTTGGGTGCAACAAGAAGGAGACCTTCTACTTTGGAGGTTATTTTTGGAGGATCATCCACTTAATTTCATGCTCAAGAACAATAAGAAGGAGTTCTTATTGTGCCCATATTGAACCGAAAAATCCCAATGTAAGGATGTTTTGGTCTTATCTTATCTTTTATGCTTTTATATTTGCATGCATGATAACTAGATCCTAAATCATTAACTTAATGTAATTTAATGAACTAATTAGAGGAGTCTAATTAAAGGTCTAGGACTTTCATGTGGTATCAGAGCTCAATTGTTACATGCATGTCGATTTTAGGCATTAAAATCGAGTTATACGATACCTTGGGTAAAATTGAAGATTTGTGTTCAAAGTTGGTTTGCACGAAATTTTTGATTTGCATGCATACCTACTGACCTCAAAATGGTTGTGGTCAAATTTGGTGATTTTATGGGTTAATTTGCTATTTATTTTGATTTATGGCCTTTAAATCATGTTAATATGCATATTTTATGTTAAAAGTTAACTAAAAATAGTTGCATGTTGATTCTGGCCATGAAATTTTGATTTGATCTCACATGCATGTTATACATACTGTATGTAAAATTTGGTGACTTTTAATTAAGTTTTGCATGATGATTGATTTTTATAAGATAAAAGTCAATAAAGTGAGATTATTATGATCATAAAATTGAAACGTCCTTTTCTGGTCTTGAAAATTTTTGGTACATTTTATAATATGATTTATATCATCTTGGTGAAATTTTATAATTTGTTTCACTATTTTACTATATTTAATGGTTTTTATTTGATAAAACCGTTGAATACTATGTTATTTGTTCATAAAATTTATTCAAAATTTTTGGGCAAATTTTTCTGTTTTTTAGAGTTCCTGGAAATGTTCCAGAATGTACAAAATTTTTGGTTTCAAATTTTTATGAGTTTTATATTTTGTTTTGGGTTTATTTCATAAATGATGATTAAACCTCTATATTTAGCAAATACGATTAATTTGAACTAATTAAATACAAACAAAGTTAGTGGGGACTAATTTTGGGTTCTAAATCAGTTTAGATAATTAGTTTAAGCTTAAATACGATTTAAGTGTTGATTATTGATTTTTAATGAGTAAAAATCGATAAAATCCATAAAACCGAGCTAGAATGAGCATGATAAGTGTTAAGGGCGATTTTGGCATGATTTTACAGCATTTTATTTATGTTGTTATTTTTGAATGAATGAATGTCATTTATTTAATTTTTAATGCAAGTTGTACCTAGTATGGCCTAGATTATTTTAATCAGTATTACCCGTAATGTAAGGGAATACCGATTCGGTTGTAATTTTATTTGCGATCTCGTATCGCCGTTTGTAATAATTTAATTTCATTTTTAGATCAAATGTATAATAGGAATTTTATTTGTATCTTTTTGTAATTATTTATTATGAAGACGGAGATTCCCGAAGTCGGTGTTCCAAAAGACGGTGACATGAAGAGGCAAGGGGCCAAGGAGTTGGTTTCCGATTTTGTAATCTACTAGTTAATTAGATTAGCTAGGTGGCCATACTAGGATTTATTAATTGCTTGCTTTATTTTTCCGCTCATGCCAAAATCGCCAACATGCATCTTTATTTCTCGATTGTCAATTCAAAGTTATTCAAAATTCACCGACTTAGTTCGCTTATAGGGAATTAATA